>JAODAL010002162.1:0-204016 GCA_025379985.1 Phyllomedusa bahiana | reverse complement strand
CGTCCAGATGTATACAGTTGTTTTCCACTTCCATAGGTTATTTACTTTGATTTAAAATTGACTTAAAATATGAAAAGCTCACGCTGTACACATTAAATGGATGTTTGTGACAGATGCCATAAAGTGATGTGAACAGGGCCTTTAACTGCCATTTACAGCTACTGTTGGAAAGATTTATTCATGTATTTTTAAACAGTTCTCTAGAGTTAATACATGGAAAAATATGGTGTACAAATGTGTCGGAAAAAGTGAAAGGATAAAAAACACCCTTTTGATAAATCTGACCCATGCTGAACTGGAGAAAAGCTCTAGCATTAATAAAAAGTCAAAAATAAATAAATACATTTTATATGTATCTCTTTATCTATTTCTCTATCTATCTATCTATCTATCTATCTATCTATCTATTTCTCTATTTCTCTATTTCTCTATCTCTCTATCTATCTCTCTATCTATCTATCTATCTATCTACTGTAACCGTTCCTGACATGTCTATTTTAGTAAACAACTGAATCTTCTATGACATAAAAGTTCTTACATCTCTGTTTTGTGATTCCCCTGTTATTCATCCTAGAAGTTCTTCACCAATCTTGTCAGCTAGGTGTTACCAACTGGGGTTGTGTCCCTGCACAAACTGCTGTTGTCGAATCAGTGATGACACACCCTTTTGAACACTGGAATGGCAACACCTATCTGACAGGTTCAGTAATACATTGCTAGAAGAAATAACAGAGGAACAGCACAACACAGAATTATAAGAGAAGATGCTCCAGAATTGTTATTTCATAGGGAGCACAAGTAGTTAGTAAAATAGACATGTCAGAAGATGTCACACGTCTTTTCTTGTGTGTTTTGGCTTGTATCGTTGGCCCCAATATCAATAGCTGGCTATTAAGGATAAGAATAAGGATAAAAAAAAATTGAAATGGAAATGAAAAACTGATATCAACACCCATTAAACCTGCTGATGTTTATAGCAGATGATAAGAGATAAGAAAAGTAATGTGTATTGTTCCAGTACAATTGAGCGGCATTCCGTTAGACTTTCACAGAGCTCCTTTTCAAGTTTACATTTATTAAATTGTGCTTTGTGACTAACAATAGGGCAAATATACCACATACTGTACATGTTCGTAAAAGTGCAATGCTTTACCAGCATCCTAATTTATTTCCTCTAAATAAACAAGAAACCATAAAAAACACACTTAAATTACAAGACCCTGAGTTGTCTTGGTGCGTGTGGTGTTTTATTATTCTATTCAGCTCTTTGTCAAGGTGACCATAGACAGAACAATTATTGTTAATGATCAGACTGTAAATGACAATCATTGCAATCATTCTACTAAAACCATTAACTAACGTGGAACATAGCTAGAAAGAGTGTCTCTCACTATGGAGGATCTAGTGTGTTCATGCTTTACAAGGACAGCCCATTGATTTCAGTGGGAACTACAGTTGTGCTCAAAAGTTTATATACCCCGGCAGAATTTTTGCTTTCTTGGCCTTTTTCAGAGAATATGAATGATAACACAAAAACTTTTTTTCCACTCATGGTTGGTGGTTGGGTGAAGCCATTTATTGTCAGACTTCGGTGTTCTCTTTTTAAATCATAATGACAACCAAAAACATCCAAATGATCCAAGATTCATATACCCCAGTTCTTAATACCGTTTATTGCCTCCTCTAACATCAATGACAGCAGGTAGTCTTTTATGGTAGTTGTGGATGAAGCTCTTTATTTCCTCAGATGGTAAAGCTGCCCATTCTTCTTGACAAAAAGCCTCCAGTTCCTGTAAATTCCTGGGCTGTCTTGCATGAACTGCACGCTTGAGATCTCCCCAGAGTGGTTCAATGATATTGAGGTCAGGAGACTGAGATGGCCCCTCCAGAACCTTCACTTTGTTCTGTTGTAGCCAATGACAGGTCGACTTGGCCTTGTGTTTTGGATCGTTGTCATGTCGGAACGTCCAAGTACATCCCATGCGCAGCTTCTGGGCTGATGAGAGTAAATTTTCCTCCAGTATTTGCTGATAACGTGCTGCATTCAGCTTTCCTTCAACTTTGACCAAGTTTCCTGTGCCTTTGTAGCTCACACATCCCCAAAACATCAGCGATCCACCTCCGTGCTTTACAATAGGAATGTTGTTCCTTTCATCATAGGCCTTCTTGACACCTGTCCAAATATAACGTTTATGGTTGTGGCCAAAAAGTTCGATCTTGGTCTCATCACTCCAAATGACCTTGTTCCAGAAGTTTTGAGGGTTGTCTCTGGGCTGCTTGGCGTATTGTAGACAAGATAGTTGGTGGCATTTGCACAGTAATGGCTTTCTTCTGGCGGCTCGACCATGCAGCCCATTTTTCTTCAAGTGCCTCCTTATTGTAAATCTTGAAACAGTCACACCGCTAGTTTTCAGAGAGTCCTATATTTCAGCTGATGTTATTTGTGGGTTTTTCTTTGCGTCCCAAACAATTTTCCTGGTAGTTGTGGATGAAATTTTTGTTGGTCTACCTTGACCGTGGTTTGCTTTTACAGAGCCCCTGATTTTTCATTTGTTAATAACAGTTTGAACACTGCTGACTGACATTATCAATTCCTTGGATATCTTTTTGTATTCCTTTCCTGTTGTATACAGTTCAACTACCCTTTCCCGTAGATCAGTTGATAATTCTTTTGCTTTTCCCATGACTCACAATCCAGAAACATCAGTGGCTGGATGAAAGACGCAAGAGTCTGTCTGGATCCCAGAAACTCACTCAGCTTTTATGCACACACACTGATTAGAGGCAAACAGGTCACAAGTGAGGATGTTTAGTAGCCGTTCATACCCATTTGGGTCAACTTTTGTGCATGGTATCAGGCCCAAATCACCAGGGTATGTGAACTTTTGATCAGGGTCATTTGTTTTTGGTTGTCATTATGATTTAGAAAGAGAAAACACAGTAGTTTGACATTAAATGGCTTCATCCAACCACTAACCATGAGTGGAAAAAAAAAGTTTTTCTGTTATCATTCATATTCTCTGAAAATGGCCCGGAAAGCAAAAATTCTGCCTGGGTATGTAAACTTTTGAGCACAACTGTATGTAATGCTTTATTTCCTTTATGATGGTGCTGTAGGGAAGTTTATAATTTGGGACCCTCCAAACCAAAAGCTTGTCCAATGTAAAAGATAAACCAGCTCCATGTGCTCAATTTGTGACAGAGTTATTAGTAAATCTGATGCATTTGCACCATATTTTTGGCACGTTACGAGCCATCCATAATTCTTATTCAGTGACCTTAACAAATTTGCCACAATATGTCTGATTTACTAGTACAATTAAGGAGATGATGATCACTCCTGTTCTTAAAATACACCATATGGGCGCTGGATAGGAGGATAGGAATCTGATGTACTTACATGCTAAGAGTATAATGAAATGAGGCAACTTTAGGAGAACAGTATTTTCCTGTCCACATACAGAATAAACGAATATTTCATTGTTTTTTCTTTTACTTCCCATGGGTGAACACTCCTTTATGCATGTCACATTTTTGAAAGCCTATCCCAAAAGAAGCATTCAGTGTTATCAATGTGGTGTTTTTACTAAAAGACATTTAGTTCCAGAAATATTTCCCACTAGCCCACACCTTCCAGCGGAAAAACAGATTTCTGAAATCAATAAAAAATATTAAAGGGGTATTCCAAGTTACTTAAAACTGCAGCCACATTGTGCAATTGTATTAAAATACAAAAGAGGTTATACTTCCCAATTTTATCACCCGTTATTTCTAGTGATGTTGCTCCTATCTTGCTTTGTTCACTTGACTGCAGTGATGATGTACTGCACACCAACATACAAGTGCAGCACACTGCAAATGCTGAGTACAGATAACCATCGAAAATATATGTATTATCTCAGATAGTATTACTGCAACATCAAGTATTCCTGAAAACCTGATGTTCTCAGCGCACATTTTGATCAAATTGTGTAAGACCATCGACCAATGGTAAGGTGACCTTATTAAAGATGGAAACCTTGTGCTAAACAGACTTTACCTCTTTTGATTCCTAGATCACACCTCCATACTTTCAGGGCATGTGGGTCCCTGCTATGCTCTGTTCTGATTAAAAACAGCCTGAAGGTTGACTTCTGGTTCCAGCGCTAGCGAACAGCGTGAGCTTCGCAAGCAAGCGCCCGACAATCCAACATGAGCCACTGTGGTGTGACTGCCTTACTGTTACCCACAAGTGGCCTGGGAGACACCTACCTTTAGATGGACAGATATCTCTAGAGGAGCGGGCAGAAATTCCTGCCAAGCCAAAGCTCCTCTGATCAAGACGACAGGGCCAAGATGGTGTCTACACCATCTGCACTCGCTTTAGACAGATGGCAGGGAACAAGATCTGGCTTCTTCCCAGGAGTTGTGTGAGAGTTTGCTCCTTCTGGACTACAAAAAGCTTGCCTTGGAAGTTGCCAGACACATAGCTCCGGACTTCCAGGAGACCCTAGAGCAGGCTTCACTCCAAGAGGTACAGCACAAAGTACAGTCCCACATTTACTTCTACATAAACATAGAAAGGAATTCTTTACTGTAAGAGCAGTGACTGTGGCACTCTCTGCCAGAGGAACTTGTCATGGTGAATTTACTAACAGAGTTCAAAAGGGTCTGGATGCATTTCTAGAGTGTAATAATATAACAAGTTATAGTGACTAGAATTCTGGAGAAGGGTCATTGATCCAGGCATTTATTCTGATTGCCAGATTGGAGTCGGGAAGGAATTTTTTCTCTAAAATGAGGACAATTGGCTTCTATCTCATGGGAGTTTTAGCCTTCCTCTAGATCTATACTTTAGCAAAATAGGCCGAACTGGATGGACGTCTGTCTTTTTTCGGCCTTAAAAACTATGTAACTATATATTCACAAAGGGCCAAATGTATGAAAACTGTCTTGGTCTAAGACTTTCTTTGTTGTCCATAGCAACCAATCACAGTTCCCCTTTCATTTCATATAGAGCTCTGAAAAAAATGAAACGGGAGCTCTGATTGGTTGCTATGGGCAACAAAGAAAGTCTTAAACCAAGACAGTTTTCATACATGTCCCCCAAAGTGTGTAAAAGTCACAATAAAAGATGTCAGATGTAACCTCTTAAAGTGGATGTCCAAGCCTTGTTCCCAGCATTAGATATCAATAAATATGGCAATTTGAAAGTAAGGGGAAAGTCAGTAGATGTCTCCTGACCTGTAGAGCTTCTCCATATGCACGGAAGTGGCTGTCTAGACTAGTTTATAAATAGCCATCTTATGTTGTCCTGATAACAGATGGATGCAAACTGCTTGGGACCAGTGTTGTGGGTAGTTTTACTTTGGAGTTTGCATTTTTCCTTGTCAGCTTGCCCACTGGTTGATATTTTTCTTCCATTTATATTCATTTTTCTCTGAAACACATTTACATATATAAATGGATAGTGTGTAGTAGCGGAACGTCTCCTTTAAGCCAGACATTCTAACCTGCAGTACTTGTATCATATTAATTTCCATTATACTGCTGGCTCATGTAAAGCTATCACTTGAGTCTCCAATAAATTTGTTAGCTGTATCCATTTGGTCTTTTTTATTGCAAAGTATAAGGAAACTGAGTGAGCAGCAGAATTGCTAATTGGAAAAGATTTCGCTTCTGAGCTCACTCCATCACTGTGTTAATCAGGGCCAAGAAGATGACACCTAAGCTTCACGTTACTGTTTTGCTAATGTAAACTTCATCTTTTTAATGAAAGGCAGTGTGTCAATAAAGAGGAGCATGCTTTCAGAATCTGTATTTTTAATGTGCAGCTGTGAATTAAATCAAGCATCCAAAAACAGCTGATTTGTGGAATAAAAGCAGTAGAATACTTGTGTTCCTGATTAAAACAACACTTTCTTTGTAGAGACCTGTCCATCCCAAACATATCTGCTTGTGCTGTAAACTGTTGACCTGCAGTATTTGTGCATCCTACGGTTACTGAGCTCTGCAGAAATATCACAAATACTTTCATTCCAAAGATGTCTCATTTTTTGGGCTTTAGGAATTTTTTCCTTATTCTGTAACAACTTAAGAAGAGTAATATTACTTAGTCTATAAAAATATATATCCATTGCATGCAATAATCACATGCATATTACCACCTCAAATTACCAATAAGACTACACTCACATAACATATGATGCACATGCTAAACATGTTCATAGTAAGGCAGAAGCCATGTGTTAGTAAAAAATAGTTGACTACGCTATTCCACCTAATGGGATATCATGAAAAAGAACCTGTTGAACAAATACTAAATTAGCCCATAAAAAAATACAACAGTAAGGGAATATTAATGTTTAGAAAAAAATTCCCCAATAATATACATGAAAAATCCAATATCCTAACCAACATAAATCATGTATTAAAACTTCACTTTTAATAATAATCTCTAAAAATGGGGAGAAAACAAAAAAAAAAAAATCCCGGGTTGTTTCAAAAAAAAAAATGGAAAAAAAAAATTTTAACTTTATAATTTAAAATCCTAAAACAAACTAACTCACCCTTTGGGAACAACGGGGAGTGCGCCCCGAAAATCGGGCCCCTGCCCCGGAAACCTGAAACCCTAAATATATTTTAAAAGCCCTAACCTAGGATGCCCCCGACTGTTTCCCTAGGGTCCCTCACAAAAACTTTCACAGGGGATTTGGGTTTTATGGAAAATTTAAAGGTAGGGGGCAAAAAGGGCCAAATTAATGAAGGACCAAAACAATTCGGGTTCCTTTTTAATTTAAAAGTTTTGTTTTATACGTTTTTAAATTAAAGACATGTGGAGGATTTAAAAATTCTTTTTCCACCAAAAAAAAAAGAGGCAGGGGGTTTGGTGTCCATTTGCAAACCTCAAACTAAAAGGAGATCAAAAACGTATAGAAAGGGGGGTTGGAAATCCCCCTCAATCCTCTAAAAGATCATGGGTTTGGCAAAAAAAAAATTCCCCCAACGGATAGAAAAGGGTGTCAAGGGAAATTTTAAATTGTTAAAACTATCCCAACAAAAACCCCCCCAAATTATTTTTCTCAAGATTATAGAGGAAAATTTCCTGAAATATGGGAAAAATTTAAAAGGGAATTAAAAAAAGTTGTAAAATTTTGGCAAAACTTTATTGGCAGGGTTTCATTTTATTAATAAAAATAAAACACGGTTTTTGGGGTTTCCCCAAATAAACCCCGGGGTTTTTTTAAATTTTTTATAGTAAATACACTCCTCAAAAGGTTTCCAATGAGTCTCCCAAACAAGGGTCATAGTAAAAAATGTTCCCACCCAAAGAGGGATACCTTACCTAAATTTTTTCCGTCCGGGAAGTTGTTGAAAGATCCCATGGGGTTTTAAAAATTTGAAAAAAAAAAAACGGGTTCATACCAAATTTTTAAATCATTTTCCCCACAAAACCGCCCCACCGTTGCTTTATTTGCGGGCCAAAATTATTTGAAGATCCTTTTGCAGTTGATCCCCCAAAAAGGACCAAATGGTGGGACCCCTCCTTTTTCCTCGGGAAAGAGGGGGCAGCTGCAGTCACAAGCGGCCCCGGGGCCGGCAATAAGTCCCGGTTTTCCGGAGCGCGAAACGGGTTCCGCCACCGCCCTTGGGCCCGGGGCGCCGGCACCCCGATCACTTTGATTTAAACGCTGACCTGAAAACCCCGGGCAACCGACGATACAAAACCAGGCCGAGACACAAGGCAGGAAGTTAGCTGCCCAATTTACCGGGACAAAACGGTATTAAACATGACAGTTAAAAAACAACATTTAAATTTGGGAAATAATGAAAGGGGTGACGGGGAAAGGGATTTTCAAATAAAACGCAAAAACCCAACCGTTTTTTCTTCAATTTTTTTTTGACTTTGTTTCACCAAGAATTTTTTTGTTTTTAATAAAAGATAAAACCCACTAGGGGCAGGGCCATGGAAAAGCTCCTGTTCCACCTACACAAATCTGCTCCTGGGCCCTGGTGGGGTATCATTTTGTTTTTGGTGATGTAACACATTGGGCCCCAAAAAATCATTTTATTTTGGACAAGGATTCGAGAAATCCTGGTTCTGGGGAATGGGACCCCAGGGGGGTTTTAAGGCCTTTTTGATTTCTTGAACCAAAAAAAAAGGATTTAAATCGGGGGTTTCTTTAAATGAGATTATGAGATGTCTCTTTATTTTTTTGGATGCATATCCTGGAAAAACCCAGGGGGTTCCCTAGAGACCACAATCTTTCGGAAACCGACTGCTACCAATTCCCTCTTGAGGTGGGACAGCAGTCATCCTGTCCCTCTCAAGAGGGGAATCCCCAAAGGCCAATACTTACGTTTGAGGAGAAATTGTTCTATCCTATTGGAATTTAAAAATCAATCTAGGGACTTGGAAGCGTTTTCTTGATAGAGGCTATCCGGATGGGGTCCTTAGAGAAGCCTATAGGAATGCTCTACAAAAACCAAGAAACACACTTTTGATTCCTAAAAGTGAATCGAGTAAAGAAACTGAGGGCATCTTTCGCCTAATTGGGGATTTTGATGGAGCGGCTGCTCCAGTTCGGAAGATAATCTCAAAGAATTGGGAAATCCTCAAACTGGATACAGACCTGAGAAAGGTGATAGGGGAATACCCCCATATCACCTATCTTAAGGGTAAGAGTATTTGGGACTTTTTAGTCCATAGTCACTTTGAAAGTAACTCAAGCCCTAGAACTTGGCTTAATCAACCTGTTTTGGGATGTTTCAGATGTAGCGGCTGCGTTGCGTGTGAATTTCTGGAAACGGGAAAAAATTTTCACAGCAACGTGCTTAACAGGGATTTCCAGACTGGACAATTCATAAATTGCAGAAGTAAAGGTGTGATCTATAAAATCAATTGTAATTGTGGTCTGGAATATATTGGAAAGACCATCAGAGAATTCCGTAGGCGGGTGGGTGAACATGTGAATGATATCAAGCATGGTAAGGATACCCCAATTGCAAGACATATATGTAACATACATGGTGGGGATCTGAAATGTGTCAAGTTTGTGGGGATTGACAGAGTTTTTCCCCCTGTTCGGGGCGGCAACAGGGATAGGTTGCTGCTTCAGAGGGAGTGGATTTTTAGACTCAAAACTGTCTCCCCACAAGGATTGAATGAACGGTTGGATTTCTGCTGTTTCATTTGAAAATCCTTGCCTCCGTCAATTTAGCATTATCCCATTGACTAGTTTCTAACTGTCATGTTTAATACCCGTTTTGTCCTTTTGTGTAAACTTGGCGCAGCATAACTTCTGCTGCCTCTGTGTCTCGGCGCCTGGTTTGTGTATCTGTCAGGTTGCCGGGTTACAGGTCAGCTGTTTAGTCATGTGATCGGCTGCGGCGCCGAGACCGGAAGTGCGGGCGGCGCGCTTTGCGCTCCGGACCGCACTTATTGCCGGCGTGTGCAGCTTGTGACTGTAGCTGCCCCCTCTTACCTGAGGAGAGAGGATCCCACCATAGGTCCGTTTTGGGGATCATCTGTCTAGAGGATCTTCAATAATGCGCTGCACTATAGCAACGGTGTCGGTTTGTGAGTATATGATAAACCTGTTGGTATGAGCAGTTTTTCTGTTCACTTTACCACATGGGATCTTGCTAATCTTTATCTAGCATGACGTGTACTATTGAGAGTATGGTATTCTCTTGACTGGGAACAGTCTTTTCTATGACACTTGTGGTAGACTCATTGGCACCTGTGAGGAGTGTATCCACTATATGTTTAAATACCGGATGATTTGGATTCCATATACCAGTGTTTCATATATTACTAAGTTATCATGCCAGGATAGCTTTTGCCATATATGTACACTTTTTGAATTCTTAATTTGTCCTGATTTACAGGAAATACCTCTATAATCTGTGAGGAGATAATTTGGGGTCCTTGTTGGGATAGTTTTACATATATATACTCCACTTGACACGTTGCTATCCTTTGGGAATTTTTGCCGCACCTATGATCTCTAGAGGATTGAGTGGATACCATACCACTTTCTAACGTTTTTGATCTCCTTTCTAGATAGAGGTCTGCATTGGATACCATACCACTGTCCTCTTTATTTTTGGTGGAATGACTATTAATCCTCCACATGCTCGGTGAATTAACCGTATAGACAATCTTGTATTATTGGACCTGAATTGTTAGGTCCTTCATTAATTCTGGACCATTTTGCCCCGCACCTTTATATTTTCCATACCAAGTCCCCTGATGAAGTGTTGTGAGGGACATAGAAACATGTCGGGACATCTCTAGTGTTAGGGCTTTATATATATATAGGTTGCAGGGTGAGTTAGGGTGAGTTAGTTTGTTTTAGGATAAGTTATATGTAATTTCTGTTTTTCTTTCCTTTTTTTGAGCACGGTATTATTTTTTTCTTTGTTCTCTCCTCATTTTTAGAGATTATTATTAAAAGTGAAGTTTTAATACATGATTTATGTTGGTTAGGATATTAAATTAGCCCATACTTGCCAACATTTTGAATGAGGAGTTCTTAGAGCTGTCCTAGGAACACCACTAAACTGCCTGGAAACTGCCATTTTGGGTAGGATTTAAGTAAGTAGTTTGCTGGAATCTCCTAAAAAAAGAGTTGGCAAGTATGTATTAACCTGTGGGTGAAGTTATGCCCAACTATGGTATCTGTCACAGGCTTCCATTTAATGAATGTTTCAGGGAGCTCAAGCAAATGTATGGATAGTTATTGTTGGAGCTTCTTGAAGCAGAAGGGGTGTCCTGCCACTCCTCTTTCTGCTCTCGATGGAACTGCTGGAAGCCACCTGAGACTTATAAAATGTGTGCCAGGCAGGCTCGGACGGGCCCACAGGGGAATAGGGGAAACCCCCGGTGGGCCCCTGAGAATGGTATACCTAAAGTTGTTTTTTAACTCCATATACATTCTCAGAAAATGCAAAAAAGCATAGAAAGTGAAGTATAAAAGCAAGGGGGAAGAGTATAGAAGGCATGTACATAATTTACAGTAGCTTTTGGTGGACCCCTAAAATTAACTTCACCGGTGGGCCCATAAAAACTCAACTAGTGGGCCCCTAGAGTCAACTCCACCTGTGGGCCCTAGGCAGCCCAGTCCGACACTGGTGCCAGGTTACTGTCAGCAGTAGCAGTAGTGATACTGCTGACAGCTACCTGACCGGTGGCTGTCAGGAGTCACAGGGCGATATATCCTGCTGAAGGTTTACGTTAGAAAACTACTCGAGAGTCCTCCTGATGTCTACCTTCACATAAAGGCATAAAAGGGGTGTAACCCAGTCCTACATCTATTAGCTCCTAGTGCTATTATTTTTTCCATATTACAGACAAAAGGCCATACCTACTGCTACAGAGGCAGGTCAGAAATTCATTCATTGTGGGAGGAGAGAAAGTCCCATGCTAAGTGTGAGAAATTGGATAGGTGCAGAATACTGAATAACAGTTGCTCACATGAAAGGAATAAATGATTCATACCATGTCTGCAAATAGATTAATAAAAAAGCAGGTAAAAAAAAACAGTTTACACCATGAGGCAGAAAAGACACAGTACCTCACAGGTGAGGTTGTATACCTGCAAAAATACTGGTGAATAGTCACTCATTCACCATAAGTGGGATAGGTGTTCAGTATTACAATTGCATATATATATATTGCATTATATAGGATGCCAATCATTCAGTTACTTGTATTGTACTATGCTAGCTTACAGCCTATGTGTAATGCAAATACTATTGGAGAAGTCAGTCTACCCAGTATACTCCAAGTGCACAACACAAAATACTGACAACCTGTGTTGCCCCAGCATCACAGGACTAAACTGCATCCTTAAAAAATCAAACATGAGGCATTAGGGTACATTCACACGGCCGAGGTAAAATGCTGGTCGGATTCTGTTTAAGAATCCGTCCAGCATTTTATCATCTTTTGCATGGTTTTGGGGGACAGTTCTGCCCACGGTTTCTGGATTTGCCCGTTCCCCATAACCATTGAATTTGCACACCTTCCACCCAAAAACCGAGCGGAAGATTGTGCATGATCTAAGTTTTTCGGAACGCCGGTGGCTGAAAACTATCCATCTGAAAATCCTTACAGTGTAGACTACTTTTAAAGTCTTTTAGAATTTATAGGAATGATATCTTGTTGGTTTTCAGACGGATTCCAAATCAACAAACCGTCTGAAAATCCGACCAATAAACCATGCCGTGTACACCGACCCTTATTACTTTTCCCCACGGCAAGAGTTATTTGTCGGTTTTTCAGGCGGTATGCTGTTTTACATACCGTCTGCAAACCGACATGCAACGCTCCCCCATAGACTTTAATAGAAAATCCATGCAGCTGTCACCACTGCACGGATTTTCTGCCAGACGTTTTCTTACACTGCTGGCGGTCTGAAAAACTTAGAAGATGTTCATTCTTCCGCCTGGTTTTCGGACAGAACATGAACATGTGGGTGTGAGGGGGCGGCTTGAATCCGTAAATCGCGGAGAAAAGCCATCCCACTGCGTGCCAAAACAAGACTAAATATCAGTCAGAAATCCGACCGGTATTTGGCCTTTGCCGTGCAAACGTAGACTTAGAGTGATATGTTGGCCAAAACATGCAAACTCACAACCCACATCAAGGTTCCTTGTTGTCTTGCAAGTTGCTACAATAACTTTACAAACAATTCACAAATTATTTTTCTAACTTTAATATGATCTTAAAACTTAATGTGAAACCAAGGCCACACTACTTATGTTTTCATCTAACTTTTGTCTTATGTTTTAAATAGATTACAGATCTTGCTACTATACATGTCATAGTCCCGGAGATAAAGTCCCTATACCAGGCATCTTGATTGTTTTGCAGTTAAAAAGTTTGTTGGAAAAGTGTCAAACAGTAACCTATATCTTTCATGACATGATTTTTCTCAAGAAAATCCTTTGTATTGTGGGAAATATTGTGCATTTGTATTGTACACATCTTTCTTACACTAGTAAAAAAAAAAAAAAAATCTAATTGTATCTCTAACGGCTGAAGACCATGAAACGTTTTGAAGGTTGAATGATCAACCTTGGATGTGGTTTACAATACATTTGTAAATGGCCCAAGCTACAGTACAGGTACCTCCGGTTATACAGATGAGCCACTATGCATGTATAACAACATGTTCTTGTGCTGTGCTGATCAGCAGTGGTCCCACCACTCAAACATTGATGGCCTATCCGAAGGGTAGGCCATCAACAATTCCCAGTGAAACCCTTTAAAGCTTTAAGCCTTCCTATACAGCATATCTTTCAGCCAGCATAATTTACAGATTTCTTTTTTTTTATTTTTTATAAGAAACAAAATATTGCCACAATCTGCTTTACACATTATGATTATATTTTGATGACCTAATTCATAACCATTTCTAACTGTACTGTTCTAGTACATACTGTATGATGCTGGTTCTAATACTGATTCATTCATCATTGGTGTAATTTGTAGTCAAATCATCATATAAATTTAGTTTTAATTATAGAAAGAAGACGCTAAAATTTTGTGAAAATGAAGACACATGGGACACCATGCCATATGGACTGATAAAATTTAGTATATGTTTACAAACACCACACTATATGATAGATTTAAACAGTATGTATGGTGCTAATTAATTCAAGACACTTCACAAAAAAGATCTGACCATCAGACCTTTACATCTAGTTGACGGAGTGGTTTACAGATGTAATTAATATATGCTTAATGCTGTAAAATATATTCCTTCATACAGCAGATATGCTGTAATAGGATTCCTTGTAATTAGATTTCTTTGCACTGGATATCCGATGAATTTTACTAGGTCAGATTTAAATGCATAGTGACAACGCTTAAGCTGCACTATATCAGTGGTTGCACATAGAGATGCTGTAGCAGTCTAAGGTGTGGAGGTGTTGCAGTGTTCTCATCCATTATCGCCTTTCAAATTCAAGTACAAAATCTAAAAAAGGGCCCCAACCTACCATGTCCCATTTATAATAGTGGTGTCTTTTTCTGTGGTATTTGGGCCCCACCAGGCTTAAAGGGAATGTGTCATCAAAAAAATTACTTATTGTTTAACTCACATTTTTATGTTAAACAAATTTTTTAGGAATTTTGCTTATGTTTTTTTTAATTTTCCAGATCACTTTCAGTATTTTTTATTGATTCTTCAGTCCTGCAGTTTTCATTTTGGCCACTAAGAATAATAATAGTCTGACATTTCCTTTTTTTTCAGTGTCTGCTCATTATCAGTAAAAGCAGGGTCAAACTGAAAGGAAACACCAATTTGTATAGATAACACAGAATCCACCAGTCACAAGAGGAGATGTCACAACTCTCACCCCCCTCCTCCCTGCAGAGTGATTTCTTCCTAGGTCACACAGCATGACTGGAAAACTCTCCTATAGAAGTCTATGGGACAGAATCAGTCTTAAGGCTCCTATGTGCATGAAGCTGCTGTAAAGCATCTCTCTGACTGCTGTTAAACCCAATGTCTTCCCCACAATCATATATAGACGGCCGAATTAAGAAATCTACAATCAGGAAATAAAAACGGCTAAGAGGAAAAGAATATGGATCAGGGTCTTGATTTAATAAGTAAAAAAAAATTGGCGACAGATTCCCTTTAAGGGCCCAACAGTGACTGCTACCGGGCACCCCCTAAAGCTATCCCTTGATTAGTGTGTCTCTTTTTTCCTTTAGATCTTTGTCATATGCTTTCTTTGATGATGATCATTTTCTTTATTTACATTTGTTCTGCTGTCTTTATTGAGTAGACGTGATCCTAGTTGGCTAAACCTGATATTTTTTATTTATTTTTTTAAATATTATGTTTAATTAACTTTCCCTAAACAGGTAGTTGGTACTTTTGAGCTTTTTTATGTTTCTTAATAAAACAATCCCTACTGTTACTTATCTTTAATATTACCCATGTAATTTTAACCAATAGTTATAAATGGGCTACACAGAGCATAGATCAGAAAGGTGTATGTAATAAATCACAATAATATACAGATAACACACACCAAAACAAATACAGTTATTAGATATTATTAGTACATGATTAAAAATAAATTGCAAGACGTGATTGCAAATTAAAATACAAGAATGATAAAAAACATATACAGGCAGTAATCACTGCATGCCTAGGGAAGTAAACAATTGAGCAAAAATATAAAAACTGACATAAGGTGCTCAAACATCTAAATAATAACATACATAAACACAATTACAGTGCTTAAAACTATAAAGGCAAGAGATATAGACCATGTAACCTGCCTCAATGTATCTTGTGCTCACGCTTTGTCTGTTTTGGTGTATGTTATTTGAATTTATATTAAGCACGCAGCAGCATTTAATATTAGAAGTACAATGTACTAAATTACTTGGTAAGAGTCCTGCATTACATAATATTAAAAGCTAACACACAAATATATAAATATAGAATGAAAGGTTTTGGTTTGCACTTAGATGTCCTATTAAATAGAAATTGTCTTCTTGAGTAACTATGATTACTTTTATATGCGTCTGGCACCTGACCCTTCTGCATGTGCTTTATCTTGTACAAGTTTTAAGCATGTTCTACCATAGTGCAACATGTACTTTACGGCCCCCCATAAAAATCATGCCTTAAATTGCATGAATACTGCATACACATCTGAGCCTCTCCTTATCAGACATTTTCTTAAGTTTCCTGGGAGGAATTTTAAGTGTTTTTCATTGCACACCACCACTTTACATTCCTTAAGTAGCTTAGGGGGAGGGCACCTGTCAGTGGGTGCGTGGGGGAGTTACACACAGCCACAGCTACTCTTAAAAGTGTACTCGATGACGTCAAGAACGTTCTCCATTCTAGAGGCTGCAACAAGGGAGGATCATTCTTTTGCTAATGAAAATTCTGTACTTAATAAGTGGTGAACTGCATGTTTCTTTGGATGATCTGTAGTATTTTTTGTGAACTAGTATTTTACTTTTAATTTAGCAAAGCATTTCTAAGATGCAGTTAAGGTTAAAACAAAAAGTGTTTGCTGCTTAGACTTTTTTGTCTCTTCTGTTGCATACTATATTTAGTATTATAAGTCAGTGATGCTCAGACTTCATCATTCATAATTAAGATTGATGTGTCTTATAGTTGCCTATATTTTAATACTGGACTTCTAAGAAAATTAGAACGTAAAACCTCTTCAAGACCATATTGATCAGCCCTGAGCTAGACAAGAATTTTCTATGACAGATTATTACTTACTTAGAGGTTCCTTAAAGGCATAAAAAGCTTTTAGTTTTCTTTTTAATAGCTTATGTATTTTGACCCCTTCATTTAAAGGTTATTTCCAAAATTTTTGGAAAATCCGCTATAAGCTGGAACTGATTTAAAACAAAAAATATATCTGTACTCACCTGTCCTACCATTCCAGCACCATCCAAGCTTCTGAATATTGCTCAGGTGACCAGAGCCAAATACTGAACTTATCGCCAACTGCTTCTAGGTATGGCAAGTGGTTGATTGACTCATGGAAACAGGATGTTACTGCAAATGACCAACACAGGACACTGAAGCTCCAGTGATCCTGAAACAGCAATGGCAGTACAAGCAAGAACAGATTATTTTTTTTATTTTAAAAACAGGTTCTGACTATAAGAGGGAGTGGGAGGGGGGTTTGTAAGAATGTAGGAAAGCCTGTTAAAGAGGGTCACCAACAAGTAAGTTATAAAGTGATTCAACCTTTTGGACCTCTATTGTGCTGAGAACTAGGGGCCCTCATATCTCTCTTCTTGGCTGAAGACATATACCGTTTCTATGCATAGAGAAAAATAAGAACATGGAAACAGCTGAATAACAAGTTATTTTCAATTCGTCAGAAATGGTTGGGTTCCTCAAGGTCAGACCCACATCTACTTTATCTTTAAAACCTGTCTGGGGATAAACCCAATTACACACTGTAGTATTCAGGTGCTTTTTCTGTATGACATGGTGACTTAAACAATTATTCTCCTAATAAATAGTCCTTTTCTTTAGAGTGGAAGATCTTGTGGCAGAGCTTACAACTGAGCCTTGTGTTTTACTGTCAATAAATGCTTAGTTGTATTGGACATTCGTTTGCTGCCTGTCCTCGGGTTATGGTTGCCATTATTAATATTAGCCACAAATCAGGGTACTAAATGTTTTGTTGCTGCATATTGTGTAAAATACTGAAATTCAGAACTCATGGGGAAGTAGAGATACAATGGAAAAGCTACGTTTGTTCTAATATGTTTCTTGTTATTTCAATATTGTTTGTGTATTTTCTACGCTGCCTATTTTCTTCCTGACAGCTAAATTCTTTTGAAACAATGATGCTTGTTTTGTGACACACAAATGTGCCCTGAAAGACTTGTTAGCCAGTGGTATAGGCCGCATATCAATAATGAATGAACAGATGCTATTTGAAGGGTGGACATTGTTGTTGCTCATAGTCCCAGCCTCGATTGTATATTCTAATCCAGTGCTGTCCACATATTGCAAGAATGTATGTCTAGGTTGCTGAGTACAACACGGTGTCCTACTTGTTGAAGATCCCAAAAAATTTGCTATAACTCCAAGACTAATGAACACATTTTAATGAAATTTGGTCAAAACATATGAAAATCAGGGACTCCTTCTACCATATTCATCTAGCACTATTTAACCGGACTGTCACTGTCCACTCAGTGGCAGTCATCAGCAAGGAAGGCTGAATGACTCGTCTGGGTGGCTAGCCTGGCTGTCTTGCTTGGCAAGCCGCATATCCTAACAGCAACATTTTACTTTAGTCGTGTAGTCAAGAGGAGCCTGTGCCACCCATGTCTCACTATATGCAGTTCACATCCTCACATCTAAACTGCTCTGGCTGGCAGGTACAAGGAGGACAGTTCATTTCATCAGTTCTGTCTGAACAATCTTCATTACTATCTGAGGCTTCATCCATGCATGCACCTCACTAGGGTCGGAGCACACCCTTTTTATACTAGTTCTCCTCACACATTGCAGGAGAGCAATCACATTCATGGTTTGCCTTTTTCCTTTCATGCAACACACTTGCCATGTGCACACTTGAACATGCAAGCACCTCTCTGGGAAAAACAGGAGTAGAACATAACTGGTGGCTATCCACCACACTAGCTGCACCAGAATCTATAGCAGTAGCACTACTCTACAGGTTGCTACCAAGCACTGGATACACGCTGCCTGCGCTACTTGTGCCGTTCGGCTATGTTCACACGGCTTAACTGCGGGACGTAATTTCGCCCCCGCAATTACGCTGTGTGGACGGGGGCGGGGCGGGAGCGAGGGACTGAGCGGGGGGCCGGCACTGCGCCAGCCCATAGACAATCACTGCTAGCGGCGCGTATACGCCGCTAGAAAGTGACATGTCAATTATCTCCCCGCCCGGCGGCTTCACCGGGCGGGGAGAGGAGACGTAATCCATAGTTCTCCATGAGAACTGTGAATTACCGTAATGACTGGGCCGTTTTCGGCCCGGAATTGGCGCACTCCGGCGCGTGATTACGGACCGAAATATGGCCCATTATAAGCTGTGTGAACATAGCCTTCTTCCCCATGACCACTAGGGGCGCAAATGAGCTAGTCTGCTCTGCAGCTTGGGCTGTCGCTTCTTAAGAAGCTAGTTCACACTCTGCATTTACTTCACATACAGCCCTGAAAGTCATGAACTCCAGGGGCAGACCTGAGTTGCTCTCATCTTCTGCTATACCCGAAGCACCTATAGCAGCTTGTTAACACATGGCAGTAGCTAGAGATAGACTTTGTGACCTGGTCATGGATCACAGGTATAGTATTTATAACTCAGGAATTAGCATTGGGGTTGTAATCTCCCATAGGCAACACAGCAATGCACTGAGTCCATCAAACTTTACCAATCCATTTTTTACAGTCCCGCCACTACTCTCTGGACTGTTCTGGCTTGGCAGCATATCTGGACCTCCGTTTAGCCCAGCCGAGTCCTCACATAGGTCATACACATGACTGACAGTCCCAACCTGGTTGTCACATAACTCATGCCCGGCAGTCCCAAAACAGGAACACATACAACAGGAACAGTCTTACCAGGTTCTTGATGTATTTTGGGCATCTCTTGCTGACTGCCCATGTCAGCCACGGGTTGGGCTCCACTCACCTGGAACTCTAGGGCTAAGGGCTGTAACCTTTCTGGCATCCTCCTGGTCAGGGAACACTCAGTCGCACAGCTAGGTGCTTTATGGCACCTCCAGCACAGCTCCTCCTGCTGGACAGCAGTGGCCACTCTCTGCCGCGGAGGATGGTTGCCTATAGTAATGACCAGATCCATTCCTCTGGACAACCCTGTTTTCCTGGGACTTGTAACCCAGGGCCTCTTGGCAACATGACATCCTCTCCAGCACATGTCCACGTGTAGGCATCCATCACATCATTCTGGCTGGTTACCTGTGGCAGCCGTCTGTTTTACCTTTTTTTCTGGACTTCCAGCTTTCCCAGACCACTAATTCTGGTTGACAATGGCTTTTATTGCCCCATGCTCTGCCTCAGACTGTGCCCGGATCTTTTAATTGTCCTCCCACTGCTTTACTACTTGCTGGGCTCAGAGTTTGTTCATTTCCTGGTGCTGGGCAGTAGTCTGCACCAACTGACTGAGCAGCTCCTCCATGTCAAACACAACTATTTTCCAGCACCAACAGTTTCTTCATGCACACAGTCTCTGCATTGGGGTCTCTTTACACAGCAGCAGTGATCACACAGTCTGTATGCGGTTGTGTCTCAGCTTTCTTAGAGACACCATTGGTTTCCAGACTTCACAGTCTTTTAACCCTCACAGTGCACAGTCCCTTTTCAAAGACGATTTCTTGCTTCACTCTCTGCTGGCCCTTTAACTTCCACTAAAGCAAGACTTCACATGCGATTTCACATGTGGCATTTCAGGTATCATGTCTTGTGCCAACCTTTTGCACAAAATTTGCCGAGTTTGTACAAATTCTGCCCTCATCCTCCACCATATGTTAGACTCACTCATGTCCAGCCGCCATCTTGGACAGTCTCGGCGGTCACTTAGCTTAGAGATCACTGCTTTTGGTAATCAGGCTGGCAGTCCAACATATGTCACTCTGACAGCACATATTTCCAGACTGGCCTCAGCCAGCTTTATCCTTCCAACAGGTTACAGTTCAATTGTATGGCATACAGGAACAAAAATAAACCCTACGTCATCTGACCACTCACTAAACATCAGAGTCCCTTTCTGACGTGATCTAGACCTATCGCCCAGCACCACAAAACAAAATTCACTTTAACAGTCTCCTGCTGGTTGTTCTGGCTTCCTTCAAGCCTCAGGAAAAGAGCCCTCTCCTCAGCTCTGCTACTCCAAACTCCATGTAGCAAGCACACTCTCTGATCACTTGGAGTACCAGGCTTTTAATAGGTCTCCAGAGACCTACCAAAACCCTGTCCTGGAATGCGGGAACGACCACCCACCCAATGCTATAGCCGTTCCAGAAAAGGCAACCCATACTTAGCCACATAGCAGCACAAAATAGTTGCCTTCCCCCCTGATAACTGTACATCAGTTTTCTGACCCATAACATGGAAAACAAATCCTTGCAGTAGTTCGGTATTGGATTCTTCATTGCTACCAGCTTGAGCAACTCCTTACAATAAGCAAGTACAGTAAATGTGCAGCCTGAAGACAGATCCTGAATTTCATTTCACGCTTTGTCAAACAAAAGATTCAGTCTTCATTTATGCACAAAAATAGAAAAGGGATCTAGGTAGATGTGAAACAAACATAGCAGCAAAGAGCAGTAATACATGTACTTTATCACATCAGTGATATAGATGTTGGACATATTCATGTACTTAAGAAATTATCAATGAAATACATTACACGTTTGGCTGAATCTTGGAACTTGGAAAAGACCACTTTGAAATATAATACAATTCAGTCTAATTTTCGTACTACATCATGTTTGAATTATGGCTGATTTCACAGTACCTGGTTGGTGTTTTGCTGGAGAGAGTGGGTTTTTATGTGATTTCCCCTTGTAAATCGTGCAGGTTTACAAACCAACCAGTGACGAAGTAATAAAGTTCTGCTTTATATTTATAAAAAATACTTCATTGCTACATACAATTATAGGAAAAGCCATTTATAGCTGAAATATATTGCTGAGCTGAAGTGGCATTTGTCCCAGAGGTCTATAGCATTCAGTATAGAACAATTGCATGCATCTTCTTTTGCCTGAAGGAAATAACCAAGCAGCATTAAAATAGCCAGAGTTTTCCTCAGCTGGAGATAAACAGTAAAGTAAATAAATGTGTAGCACAATCCCAGCGGTAATTCATGTTCATGTTGCTATGAATACAATTCAGCAGAGAGTGTTCATGGAATTGTACACGTAGGGATGAGTGGGGAGGCTGCTGCAAAAAGCAGACGTAAGATCACTTGATCGCCGGGCAAGTGTTCTGGCTCCTGGCACCATGGGTCATGTGGGATTCATGACACTGAGCAAAATCAATGTCTCTACTTATGTTATAATACAGTGAGGTCCAAAACTGACATGTTTCATACAAAATGGAGAATTAATTCATTCTTAATTAATTAATTAATATTACTGTTACAATTATAATTATTTTAAAATCATTTTCCCTTTAGGGAACGTTGGCATAATGATATCTATATGTCCAATTGTTTAAGTAAAAGTGATAGCTTGATTATAAAGTAATTTGCTTATGTGGTTCTTACTTAGGCTATGTTTATATGACATCAAAAGGATGATAAAAATAATGGCATATTTCAAGACAAAAACACTTGTAATTTCAGTGTTTTTTATGCATTTTTACATTGATGCCTTAATTTTCCTTTTTTGTTGTGTTTAAACTGCGTTCAAACCCTTATTTTATACACTAAAATGCACATAAAAAGGCATCAAAGGTGTCCACTTGTATTCTTTTGGAATACATACCATTGGGGCACATGGTGTGGTTTTTTATGTATGTCGTTTGAAATGCGTCAAAGAAAAAATTGTGAATGCATGTCACATAGTCATTAATACTGTAATTTTTGTAATACAATTGAATGTGGAATTGCCAACAATGCACCAATCATGCATGTATCTTATTGTTTGATGCGTAATTGATGTTTTTAAGGCCTAATGCGATAAAATACACATGAAAAGTTGCATTAACCTATTAAAAGAAAAAACCTATTAAAGAAAAAAATGCACATAAAAATGGCTGAAAAAATGTATGAAAATGATGTGTTTACTTCTTGAAAACACGTAGATTTTTCATCATCTTTTTTGTACCATGTGAACACAGCCTTACACATAAAAACACATCATTTATGCATTAAACAACAAGTTACATATGTAACTGGTGTGTTTTTGCAATCCCTATTGACTCTCCATTGTAAAATAACACATGTAAAACACGTGTTTAAGCAGCAAGAAGTGACATGCACTTCAATTTTTTTTACATGATGTATATTGCTTAAAACGAGTGTTTTCTCATAAAAGGTCATTGTGAAAGCAACTGTATTGCATTCTTTAGTGCATAAAATATGTGTAATATGTACTTTTTACATATCAAAATAGATGTAAAAAAACACTTTGTGGACCTAGCGCAACCTTACAATGAAACCATTTTCATTGAACCCATGCTTATCTTGGATTGTTAGCTGTGCTCCATGCCATTGCTTCCATCATTAGATCACATGGACATGTGTGCTTTGACAATACAGTTAAAAGATCTTGGGAGAGATTCATTTTTGTTCATATGTCAGTTATGTTAAAATGTCCACCGGAGTAAGATAATACATTTGTGGTGCATCTACACTATAATTTGAAGTCTATCCCAGCTGTGCACTGGTGTAGATTTCTAATTCAAATTTCCATCATGTTTCCATCCTTTAAATTGTAAGACCCCTGTGTAGTCAGTGGGGTACATTGGGTGCCATTGGTGTCAGTCATGTAACTGATCCTGCACCGCCATTATTTTCATATTTTTTTTCTCTTATGACAGAAAAGAAAAATGGAAATCATGACGTAGATGTTAAAGAGGCCTTGCACTGATTTCACGCGCAAATTGTAGTAAATCTGTCCCCTCTTCTCAAATTAAGCCCCTTCCACTGTGTAAAAAGTGGTAATCATAGTGCAAGAAAAAAAGATTTATTTTTTTTGTGCAAAACTAGCGTGCACCCAAATTTGGGACTTTTTTCCTCTAGAAAACCAGTGTAACACCATTAATAAATTCCACGCATTGATATTCTGTTACAGTACACAAAATCTATTGCTCCAGTAAATGTGTGGCAGTTCTACTGAGGAATTTTTCATGTGTTTAGTAGAAAGCTTTCTATAATTAAGGACAAAAATCCAGTTAAATTAGGTAAGGATTTAATACTTTCCTCTGTCAGTGCAGTGGTTATGTATTTAATTTCTTACAAATCATTCCCACGAGGGCTTATAGCTTCTACTATGTTCACCATGTCGCCTTTTGATACAATACTAATATATTTACTGCTGTTTTGCTCTGCTCTAAGGGTATGTTCACATAGCTTTTTTGGATACATTTCGATCCGAAAAACGCATCCAAAGGCACTGAGTAAATCGCTTCCAAAACGCAACCAACATGCAGGTGCATTTGGAAGCGTTTTTGCTGCAGCAGAAATGCACCCTTTAGTTTTAAATAGGGTGTTTGCTGTGTCGAAAGGATCAAGAATTGACATGTCAATTCTTTGAACGGATCCCAAAGATGCTTTAGAAAGACGCATGTAAAACATTCATCGGCGATCAGGCGTCTGAAAGCTGATTCGTGTTTTACACTGAAAGCAATGTAAATCACACTGCACATTGTTAGATGCGTGTTTGGGTTCGTTTAGGGTCCGAAACACGGATCCAAACATGCATCTAATAACGGATGCAAAATCGCTGTGTGAACATACCCTAACTGCTCTCTGAATTATCTAATGACCACACTGATTCTCTATGCTATAGCTCCAGCATTTCTTAACACAACTATGTGCAATAGCCTGTGTTTAAGGCGCTGCATGCAGTTGTCATTTTGCACCTAAGGGTATGTTCACACGGCATGTTGGATCCGTCTTTGGATCTGTTTTTGGATCTGTATTGGATCCGAAACACGCATCCAAAAGCACTGCGTAAATCGCATCCAAAACGCTTCCAACACGCCAGTACGTGTTTGGCTGCGTTTTGGCTGCAGCAGGAATGCACCCTATAGTTTTAAATAGGGTGCCAGCTGCGTCAAACGGATCGAGAATGGACATGACAATTATTTGAACGGATCTGAAAGACGCATCAGAAAGAAGCATGTAAACCTGATCAGACATCTGAACGCCGATGTGTGTTTTACATTGAAACCAATGTAAAATCACGCTGCACATTGTTAGATGCGCATTTAGGTCCGTTTAGGGTCCGAAACACAGATCCAAACACGCATCTAAAAACGGATCCAAAAGCGGATCCAACACACCGTGTGAACATACGCTAAGTACCCCAAAACTGCACCAAAACTATGAATCCCAGCTTTCGGACATGGCATGAAGCAAGATGCTCACTATCTGGCTGTTGATTGAATGCAGATAAGGTTGGTTTCACACATTGCATATTTGCCAAAAACAGATGCAGAAGTGTTACTGAAATAACATGTGTTGTTTCAAGTGCTTTTTTATAAAAAAAAAAAAAAAATGATAAGATGTTAGGCTGGATTTCACACAGCATTATTCACTATTTTGCAGGGTATCAGGGGGGGGGGGAGGGGTGCTGTATTTGTGAGGGACACAGGAGCATGGTACACCACACTTGTGTGTCTTGCACAGAAAGTGGGTACCGCCGGCAGACTGAGCAAAGGTAGTCCAAGTAGGACTACGCTTGTTCTACTGTCTATGGGCTACGTCGCAGTATCCATTGGGGTACCATTTTATTGATACCCTGACGGATACCTGCAAAGTAGCGAATAACGCCGGGTGAACAAAACCTAAGCTGCGAGTCAATAAACAAATATTAAATGCACTACATACATTGATTTTTCTTCTTTTTTTCACTTGGTTCTTTTTTATATCAGTATCAGTTTTATGTTTAATAAAAATGTTAAATGCAGCATAGGTGTAGTTTTTTCTCAGGCAGTTTGAGGCTCCTGTACAAAAAATGTAAAAAAAAATGTAAAAAAAAAGAAAGTATGCCGTTTTTGAAGTGTTTTTTTTTTTCTTTTATCCAAAAGAACAGCCTGCAACATAAAAGTGTGAAGCGAGCTTAATACTACTGTGTGTGTCAGGGGTGATTTTTCAGCATTGGTTGCATCCCAGTAGCCATTGGTGCTATCTGCTGTAGACTCTTATCCGGTTTGCTTTACATTCAGTAGTGCCAGTGGAGTCAAAGGCAGTGGCCATTGTTAAGGCAGTAAAAGGAAGCTATTTGGTAGGAGGAGGAAAAGCAACCATTGGAACAATTGATGTGGGCTGGACATTTACATAATGGAAGCATTTATTGTGTGAGCTGAAGGAAAGAATCAATGCTAAGAAGAATACATTGATAATAGGCACTGCCATATAATTGTTAATTACTGATATGAGCAACATAAGTCATAGCACTATTGCTGGAAGAAGGTGGCACTGAGGCCCTGTATGTTTAATGATTACTAATTGGGTCACAAAGATCAAATAAATTAAATATGTCTCTGTTAAAGGAATTCTACAAACCCCTTTATACTTACATTTTACACTGCATTTTTTTGCCTTAAAAAGGCACTAAAAACTGCATAGGTATTTTTTATGCAGTTTTTGGTGCATTTTTCGGCCAAAATAATGTGTATAGTTACACCCGTGTTTATGTATTTTTTGGGTTTTTGGTGCGTTTTTCACATTACAAATTATGGGCGACATGTATGAAGCTCGCCACGTCGGGGCGCACCTTTTCGCCAGTTTTCCGGCGAAATTTGCGCATGATTTAAGTCGGCGCTGGGGCGCACTCTTACATACTATGTAAAGTCTGCCGTGCCTCGCCACTGAGTGGAGCGCAGTGCGGGGACTTGGGCGCAGTGCGGCGCTGCGCCTAAGATTCGCCGTCTGAGGAGGTGCGCTCATACATGCGGGGAAAAATTCATTGCGCCTCGCCAGTGTGTGGGGCGCAGTGCGGGACTTAGGCCCAGAAGGGACCGATACGAGACTGGCTGGAAAACAGCGAGAAATCATTAAACATGTCCGTGCGGAGTATGAATAAAAAAATCGCCTTTATAAAGGCGTAAAACATCATCAGCAAAAGAGCTGAAACCTACTAAAAAAAATATATAAATAAAATCACTTTCCAAAAATCCAGAACGGCGCTATATCGGGAATTTGGATATTTGAAATTGCCGGGAAATACAGTAATTCAAATTCTGTAAGCTATTCTCATTGGTCGGCAGAAACCAGCCAATCAGAATAGGAGCGACAGTGAACCATTATAACCTATGGAGAAGAATTGACCAATCAAATTCAAAGGTGGGACAGTTCAAAAAACTGTAAAAAGGCAGAAAAGAGCTGATTGGTTAAGCTAGCGGGGGCTTGGCTAGCTCAGCCAATCAGAATAGGAGCGACAGAGACCCATTAAAACCTATGGAGAACTATTGACCAATCAAATTCAAAGGCAGGACAGTTCAAAATACAGTAAAAAAAGGCAGAAAAGAGCTGATTGGTTGAGCTAGTGGGGGCTTGGCTATCCCAGCCAATCAGACGGCGAGCTACTTCTCCAAGTGTAGTCTATGGAGAGATGGGCGCAATGCAATCTCGGCTCTCAGCGCCGTGCGGCATGGAGTATGATTAAAAAAAATAATTTTTATTAAGTGTAAAATATTCTCTGAAAAAGAGCTGAAACCTTCTATAAACATACATTAATAAAATCACTAACAACGTGTTTGTCGCCGAGACCGGCGCTACATCAGGAATTGGGATATTCGAAATTGCCGGGAAATACAGTAATTCAAAATCTGTAAGCTATTCTCATTGGTCGGCAGAAACCAGCCAATCAGAATAGGAGCGACAGTGTCCCATTAAAACCTATGGAGAACTATTGACCAATCAGAATAGGAGCGAAAGGGACCCATTATAACCTATGGAGAAGTTAGAACCAATCAAAATCAAAGGCGGGACAGTTCAAAATACAGTAAAAAGGCAGAAAAGAGCTGATTGGTTGAGCTAGCGGGGGCTTGGCTATCCCAGCCAATCAGAGCGCGAGCTACTTGTCCCATTGTAGTCTATGGAGAGATCAGCACAATGCAATCTCGGCTCTCAGCGCCATGCTGCATGGAGTATGATTAAAAAAATAATTTTTATTAAGTGTAAATCATTATCAGATAAAGCGCTGAAACCTTCTCTAAAAATAAATCAGTTAAATCCCGAACAACGCGTTTGTCGCCGAGACCGGCGCTATATAAGGAATTGCAATATAGAGAATTGCCGGGAAATACAGTAATTCAAATTGTTTAAGCTCTTCTCATTGGTCGGCATAAACCAGCCAATCAGAATAGGAGCGACATTGGCCCATTCTAACCTATGGAGAAGTATTGACCAATCAGAATAGGAGCGACAGGGACCAATCATATTCCAAGGCGGGACAGTTCAAATTACAGTCAAAAGGCAGAAAAGAGCTGATTGGTTGAGCTAGCGGGGGCTTGGCTATCTCGGCCAATCAGAGCGCGAGCTACTTTCTCATAGAGTTCTATGGGAAAAGAAATGCAGAGCGAACTGTGTTTGTGATTGGCTAAGTTAAAAGAGGCACGGTTAATTGGACCAATGGGAGAGCGAGCGACGCTCTTATGGGTTTTCTAATGCAATCTGGAATAAAACTGTACATTTCCAAAATCAAATGATGAGACTACAGAAGTTGTCCCGATGTGTATATAAAATAAACAATAATATAGGGGTAAAGAAAAAAAAATATTAATTCAATAAAATCATGTTTATTTCTTTATTTTCGTTAGCAAAGGATCAATAGTATGTGTGAAAAAGTAATTGTCCCCTAAACCTAATAACTGGTTGGGCCACCCTTAGCAGCAACAACTGCAATCAAGCATGTTCGATACCTGCCAATGAGTCTTTTACAATTCTCTGGAGGAATGTTGGCCACTCATCTTTGCAGAATTGTTGTACTTCCCCCACCTGGAAGGGTTTCTGAGCATGAGACGCTTTTTTTAGAGTCATGCCACAGCATCTTAATCGGATTAAGGTCAGGACTTTGACTAGGCCACTTCAAAGTCTTCATTTTATTTTTCTTAAGCCAATCAGAGGTGAACTTGCTAGTGTGTTTTGGATCATTCTCCTGGTGCATAACCCAAGGGCGCTTTAATTTGAGGTGAGGTCATGGACAGATGATTTGACATTCTCCTTTAGGATTTGTTGGTAGACAGAAGAATTCATGGTTCCATTTATCACAGCAAGTCTTCTAGGTCCTGAAGCAGCAAATCAGCCCCAGACCATCACCCTACCACCACCACATTTACTGTTAGTAGAATGTTTCTTTTCTGAAATGCTATGTTGCTTCTACGCCAGATGTAATGGGACTTAAACCTTCCAAAATGTTCAACTTTTGTCTCATCAGTCCACAGAATCTTCTCCTAAAAGTGTTGGGGATGTCAAGATGTTTTCTGGCAAAACTGATCCTTTATGTTCTTTTTTCTTGGAACTCTGCCATGCGGACATTTGTGCACAGTCATTTTCTTATGGTGGAGTCATGAACACTGACCTTAACTGAGGCAAGAGAGGCCTGCAGTTCTTTGGATGTTATTGTGGGGTATCCTCTTGGATGGGTCGTCGCTGCGTTTCTGGGGTAATTTTGGATGACCGGCCACTCCTGGGACGGTTCATCATCAATTCATGTTTTCTCCATTTGTGGATAATGGATCTCACTGTGGTTCTCTTGAGTCCCAAAGCTTTAGAGATGGTTTATAACCATCTGATAGATTTCAATTACTTTGTCTCTCATTTGTTGACTTTCTTTGGATCTCCACATGAAGTCTAGCTTCCGAGGATCTTGTTCTACTTCACTTTGTCAGGCAGTTCCTATTTAAGTGCTTCCTTGCTTAAGAACAGGTGCGGCAGTAATTAGGCCTGGGTGAGGCTAGGGAAATTGAACACAACTTTCCAAAGATGTGAGAAAACACAGTTAGTTTATGTTTTAAAGGGGGGGGGATAATTACATTTGCACACAGGGCCCTGTAGGTTTTGATTACTTTTTCCCTTAATAATACAGACCTTAATCTGAAAACTGCATTTTGTGTTTGCTTGTGTTATGTTTGTCTAATATTCAAATTTGTTTGGTGATCTGAAACAGGAAGGGGGCAAATATTTTTTCACACCACAGTAAAGGAAAGACTGAGACCTCTCTCTGTTTTACATCTGTTCTTGGTTTTGGCTTTAAAAACTGTATGTAAAGAGCTGAACACGTGAACCCAATGTAAACATAAAAATTGATTACTCACTTGCAACACCTTTCTAAACAATTTAGGAAATTGGAAAGAGCTTGAGCTAAATTAAGGCAGTGTTACTGCAGTGCAGTACTGCAAAAGAAAAATAGCACCAAAAACACCACAAAACCATAGCATGTGACAGCATCCTTAAGGAAATAATTTACAAAAAAAAAGAAACTAAGAAACAGTAATATTAAAGGAGTTTTGCCACAATGTAATGTTGACGTGGGATCCATATATGCGATTACAAAAAGTGAAGCCTGTGAGAGCTACAGCATTGCTCAGTCCCCCTTAGTTTCCTGAAAGTTTACATTAGACACGACAAGGAGCTGATCTGGACACGCTTGAGTGTTTGCACTTCTTATCTGATGACAGGGAACATGCAGGGGACTGGAGAGAAAGTGCAGTGTATGCGGCTGTCTGCTGTATAGATAATCCACTGGTTGTAATGTTATTATTTGAGTAAACTTTAGAGACGCTCTCCCTCTCACCCCTGCAGCCGTTCATGACTCAGCATGCGTTGTTTATATTTTCTCCCGAGCAGATAACAGGTAAGGAACTCACTTTGTGGGAAAACCCCTTTAAGAAAAATCAGCAATGCATGAATATATTAGAATAAACAGATACACTGGGCCAGATTGGGTACGTGTATTGTGACAGCTCTGGTCTCCCACTTATGGTACCATCTGTAAAATTTTACAGTTGTGTTTAGGAAATGAACCTATATGTTATTTTATACTTACATATATAACTAATGATTGCAGAATTGATGGTTACTGAAAAGCAATTACTGGCGTTTTGAATAAATCACAGCTGACTGGGTCAGTAAGGATCAAGCTGAGATATAGTTGTAATTCAATTTACATGACAGTGGATGCATCCTTATAAAAACTGATTGTATTAGTACCTTTTAACAATAAGATGTGGATATATAGCCTCTAGATACTTTTATAAAACAAGTGAAATATTTTCCTACCTAAAGGAGAATGAGCACTTGTGGAGTTCTGCACAGCATGTATTAATTTCTTGTGCTTACAATAAATGTGAATAGAACTGCATTATTCCTGTGTGGATGATAAGAGCGCTAAGTGTCAGCTATGAAATATGAGGACATTTTCTTTCTATGAACCATAAATGCATTAGACTTGAATGAAATGAGACAGTCATGCATGTATATACGGAACTGGAGCTGGCTGTAGGGAACTCTTCACTATGACTTAATGGAATTCACTGTAATAAGATCAAGCAGATAAAACAATGTCCAGTAATGTCCACCTGAACTCCTAACTGGTGGACCTTACTGAACCTGTAGTGTCCATGACAGATTGTGTGGGCACTGGATTCCATGACCTTGGTGAGCTCTACATATTTGGTCATTGTACATCTACTTTGTGTAGCCCTGGTACATAAGCTCTGTTGAGTAAGTTTTAGATAACATTGGAATAAGATGGAAAAGGGAATTCTTGAAATAAAATGTCTAATGTTACCTAATACCTATGATATGTGATTTGTCCGATCTCCAATTATAAAAATTGTTTCTGTGCCTGGCACAGGTTGTTCTCTGACCAAGTCAAATGACTGCTTTATGTTTGAGCAATGATGAGTTGAAAAAGGATGTTATATGCATGCATGTAAATTAAGGTGTGCTATTTATTTCATTGACGTCTGTATTTGCCTAAAATATGCCATTTTATATGCCACCGAGTTATTTTTGCCTGCCCTGTATCATGATTTACCGTATATACTCGAGTATAAGCCACCCCTGAATATAAGCCGAGGCCCCTACTTTTGCCACAAAAATCTGGGAAAACTTATTGACTCGAGTATAAGCCTAGGATGGAAAATGCAGCGGCTACTGGTAAATTTCGAAAATAAAATTGGATACCAATAAAATTACATAGGCAGGTATAGGCAGTTTAATGTCCCCCATAGGCAGATTAATGTCCCATAGGCAGGTATATGTCCCCCATAGGCAGGTATAGGCAGTTAAATGTCCCCCATAGGCAGGTATAGGCTGTTATAGGCAGGTATATGTCCCCATAGGCAGGTTATAGGCAGGTATATGTCCCTATAAGCAGGTTATAGGCAGGTATAGGCAGGTTATAGGCAGGTATATGTCCATATAGGCAGGTTATAGGCAGGTATATGTTCATATAAGCAGGTTATAGGCAGGTATATGTTCCTGTAGGCAGTTTATAGGCAGGTATATGTCCCTATAGGCAGGTATATGTCCCCATAGACCGGTATATGTCCCCATGGGCAGGTAATAGGCAGGTTATAGGCCGGTATATGTCCCTATAGGCAGGTTATAGGCAGGTATATGTCCCCATAGGCAGGTTATGGGCCTCATTTATTAAAACTAAGTGTAAAACTGTCTTTGTAGCCAACCAGAGCTCAGCTTTCATGTCTTAAACTGCCATTGTAAAATGAAAGCTGAACTGTGATTGGTGGTTCTGGGCAAAAAAGACAGTTTTACACTTAGTTTTGATAGATGAGGCCCAGCAGCTCTAATCATCAAAGAAGAACATTATGAACCCCTATATTGTCAAATAATGGTTACCGTATATACTAGAGTATAAGCCGAGGATGAATTTTTCAGCACATTACTGTCGGCACTCAGGCGCTGCGATGGCCCAGGCGCCGGCAGGGACACTTCTGCTACATGCGACTCCTCAGGGAGCGCATATAGCAGAATCCCAAGCCCGCTCAAAGTTTCCGGGCGCTGCCATGACAAATGGCACCCACTGTCTATTGTTTAAAATAGATTAAAACATTAAAATATGGTGCAGTCGCAGCTCAGTCACGAGAGCTGCATGCAGCCTTCACCCACATTTTTAAAAGTCTTGATTAGTGGTCACATGAATTTTCCAATCAACACCAGCAAAACCGTGCAGCCATTAACATTAATAACACTAAGGGTATGTTCACACGGTGTGTTGACTCTATGTTGGGATACATTTTTAGATGCATGTTTGGATCCGTGTTTTGGACCCTAAATGGACCCAAACACTCATCTAACAATGCATGTTTACTTGCGTCTTTCTGATGCGTGTTTCGGATCCGTTCAAAGAATTGTCATGTCAATTCTTGATCTGAAAGACGCAGCAGGCACCCTATTTAGAACTATAGGATGCGTGTCTGCTGCAGCCAAAATGCAGCCAAACACCTACCTGCGTGTTGGATGCGTTTTGGATGCGATTTACGCCGTGCTTTTGGATGCGTTTTTCGGATCCAGAAACAGATCCAACACGCCGTGTGAACATACCCTAATAATGAAAAACATTGTTAATGGCTGTCTGGTTTTGCCGATGTTGACCAGCAAATTTATACAGCCACTAATCAAGCCAGTTAAAAATATATGTGCAGCATACCACATGCGGCTCTTGGCCACGGCCACATTGCATCCATGCTGCAACCTCCCCATAACTAACCTATGTATTTTTATGCTAGATGTTGTAAATTTCAGAGCAATTTAAATTCTTTCACCATTTTTATTTAAAAAAAAAAATGTAAAATCATCACCCCACATACCACCCTACAAACATTGTTGGCACTAATAAGAGGTGAGAGAGATTTTTTGACCGCACATCCTCAAAATATACATTGATCTAATGCTTCTCAGCAAAAATTATAACAATGAACAGTAGGTTTTTAGTATACTTTTTGATCAAATGTTATAGGACCACTTGCCACTTCATGGCGACCTCTTTAAAGTGGGTCCCTACACTAATGGATACAGCACTGCATGGCGGCCACCATAACCACCCCAGCAAGGGGCACAACCCAGTGGACCGCAGCACTATTGCTGCCAGGCATTCTCCTCCCCATTTGGCCCAGGTGTTTTTAATTAGCAGGAGTCTGTATAAGGGTTGATGCCCTGTTTCTTGCAGTCTGCATGCAGGGAGCCCTGGGAAGGTGAGCAGTGTCTACCTTTCCTTTTGTATTGGTGGTGCTGTGTGGCGGCCATTGCTGCTGTGATGCTGTGCTGGGGGGGTGGGGCAGCCCAGAGCCAGGGAGCTAGGTCAGGCAGCACTGGGCTGTTGGGCCACTGGGCTGTGCCCGTCATCTGTGTGGTTATTGCTGTGGTGGTGGCTGCCATGCAGTGTTACCCCCATTTAGAGTAGGGACCCACTTTATAGAGGTCGCCATGAAGTGGAAAGTGGGCCTATACGTTTTGATCAAAAAGTATACTAAGAACCTCCTGATCATTTTTGTAAAGTTTTGCTGAGAAGCATTAGATCAACGTATAGTGTGGGGACGTGCGGTCCATGCCTCTCCCTTCCAGAGTGTTGGCACTACACTGGCATGTCTAACCAACAGTTATGTGGATGAAACATCTTTTCAACTAACAATATGACAATATTGCTATTGGACCAGAATATATTGTGCATCCATTGTGTGGACAAGTATGGTAATTTTTTTTTCTAATCTTGGACAAAGGTTAAGGATAAATGTCAGGTCTTGTGTTTGACTATTTCGTTTTGATTTATACTAGTTTGTGACGCTGCTTGTCAATTTCTGCTTATCGGCCAGCCATGCTGTGCTGACTGATAATGCAACATTGATGTCTAAGTCAGTAGCAAAGGACCATTTCAGAAAAAAAAGACCACTTGCTGTATAAGGTTGTCTATTAAGTATGGAAGGCATCCCCTATACAAATTTTTAGTTAGTATACATATACCACATACTATTCATGGGCTTTGTTAACGCAGGCTTAAAATGTAAAAAACAGCCAGCAGTGTTTTCTTAATAGATCAATATGCTTTGGAGAAAGCCCTTGGCAGATTACTACCGATGTAAATTAGCCTGCCTTTGTCAATATATCCTTTTCTACTGCAGTGATATGATGTTTGCTATCATAAAATGAATAGGCTGTGTATTAATTAATCAGGTTTATCCAAAATGGTGGTTGTTGCATTAAGGGCATGTATGCATTTAAAAACTGACCCATTAAGACATTCTACTTTGCTGACTTATAATATTAAATGCAAATGTGAAACTTAATGATAAAGTGAAATGTTGATATGCCAGTTCTTTCTTATCTATTATTTCCTAATTTTCATTCTGAATGCATATTCCAGACTATAGGGGTATTCCTACCTCACACATTTATGGTATGTCCATAGGATATGCAATACATTTCTGACAGGTGAAGGTCCTGGAGATTGGACTTCAATCTTCCCCTGAACCCTCATTCTTCTTGTTGCCCTAGTCAAAACAAGCTGCATTAACGGCTCCCTCTATTTATTTCTGTTGGAGTTCTGGATACACCTACAACTACGCCTCTTCAGCTGTGTTTAGAAATCCCAAAGATGTAAATGGAGAAAGCCGCTTGTGTGGCCAACTCTATGTTTAAAGTGGCCATGTCACTAAGCAGGACAGAGGTTTAGGGGCCATCGTTCTGGAGAAAGTTGAAGCTTGGACCTGCACTTATGAGATATTTATGGCATATCCAATGCATATCCTATTTATGCCATATATGCGTGAGCTAAAATAAAAACCCCAAACCTTAACGGGGTTGTCTCACTACATTGATTCATCTTACCTCAGTACTGTTTTCTTGGTTTCATTTTGAATTCAGGGGTGTGTTTACCAGGAAAAAGAGAAAATGTAAAGTCAGCTTACCTATTTAGCAGATTGGCTTGTTATCCATCAGCATAGAACATATATAAAGCAACTCAATAGATGGGACAGCGTGTTTGGAAATAGCCCAAAAATCATGGTAAAATCACAATTTATTTATATCCATAGATGCATAAAATCCATAGAGGCAAAAAGAAGAGGGACACAGAATGACACCCTCAAAAACACTGACGCGTTTCAGGCACGTCCGTGCCATTAGTCGTAGCAAAGTATTGTGCAAACATTTCAGTTTAAGTACCTATACACTGATAACATCATTAAACATACAGCTAGCTCACCTGCCGGCATATTCACAGCGCCAAAACCGATCAGCATCAGCCTGTTTACTGGCTTTCACTAGGCTGCAGTAGAAGCCAGGTCTGTAGCTAAAGCAACCAGTGCTGGCAGCCTATCATGAGAGATTGAACAAGTCTGTGGCTATAGCAACCTGAGGAGCTGATGCAGCCCATAAAAGATGGGATATCTCTGAATAGGTAGGACACTGTTAATGGACATATATTACAAAGTAACTTGTTGCTGCAAGATTTTTTATATAAAAAGCAATCCTTGTAACGAGACAACCCCTTTAAATGGGTGGTCTAAATTGAGCTCTGCACAGTCATACTATAAAGCATTATTGTGAAGACACACTTTTTTCTTTTCCAGAATGCAGATTTAGGGCGACATGTATGAAGCTCGCCGGGTCGGGGCGCGCTTTTCCGCTAGTTTTCCGGCGAAATCTGCGCCTGATTTATGTCGGCACTGGGGCGCGCTCATACATAGCATGTAAAGTCCGCCGCGCCTCGCCTGTGTGTTAGGCGCAGTGCGGGACTTTGGCGCAGTGCGGGGCTGCGCCTGAGATTCGCCACCGGAGGTAGTGCGGTCATACATGCGGGGAAAAGTCCGCCACGCCTCGCCAGTGTGTTAGGCGCAATGCGGGGACTGAGGCGCAGTGCGCGCTGCGCCTATGATTCGCCGTCCGAGGAGGTGCACTCGTACATGTGGGGAAAAGTTCCCTGCGCCTATCGCCAGTGTGTGGGGCACAGTGCGGGGACATGGGCGCAGTGCGGGACTTAGGCGCTGTGCGGGACTGCGCCGAAAATCTGTTCCGATGCGAGACAGGCTAGAACAGCGAGAAATCATTCCACATGTTGGTGCGGAGTATGAATCAAAAATCGCCTTTATAAAGGCGTTCAACATTCTCAGAAAAAGAGCTGAAACCTTAAAAATAAAAAATACATAAAACAAACTCACTTTCCAATATCCTAATTCAAGAATTAGGATATTGGAAAATTAGCGGGAAATACAGTAATTCAAATTCTGAAAGCTATTCTCATTGTCGGTCGCATAAAAACCGGTTCCACTCAGAATAGGAGGCGACAGTGAACCTTTTAAAAACCTATGGAGAACTAACTGAGAACGCAATCAGAATCAAAGGTGGGACAGTTCAAAATACAGTAAAAATGCAGAATAGAGCTGATTGGTTGAGCTAGCGGGGGCTTGGCTATCCCACCCAATCAGTGCGCGAGCTACTTCTCCCATTGTAGTCTATGGAGAGATCAGCGCCATGCAATCTCGGCTCTCAGCGCCGTGAGGCATGGAGTATGACTAAAAAAAATCATTTTTATTAAGTGTAAAACATTATCAGATAAAGCGCTGAAACCTTCTTTAAAAATAAAGCAAAGCACTTAAATCCCGAACAACGCGTTTGTCGCCGAGACTGGCGCTACATACGGAATTGCAATAGAGAGAATTGCCGGGAAATACAGTAATTTAAATTGTTCAAGCGCTTCTCATTGGTTGGCAGAAGCCAGCCAATCAGAATAGGAGCGACAAAGACCCACTAAAAGCTATGGAGAAGTTTTGACCAATCAGAATAGGAGCGACAGTGTCCCATTATAACCTATGGAGAAATATCAAAATCAAAGGCGGGACAGTTCAAAATACAGTAAAAAGACAGACCCGAGCTGAGTGGCAGAGCTAGCTGTGGCTTGGCTATCCGAGCCAATCAGCGCGCGAGCTACTTGTCCCATTGTAGTCTATGGAGAGATCGGCGCACTGAAATCTCGGCGCTCAGCGCCGTGCGGCATGAAGTATTAATAAAAAAATCATTTTTATTAAGTGTAAAACATTATCAGATACCGCGCTGAAACCTTCTGTAAAAATAAATCAGTTAAATCCCGAACAACGCGTTTGTCACCGAGACCGGCGCTACATAGGGAATTGCAATAGAGAGAATCGTCGGGAAATACAGTAATTCAAATTGTTTAAGCTCTTCTGATTGGTCGGCATAAACCAGCCAATCAAATAGGAGCGACAGTGGCCCATTATAACCTAGGGGGAGAATTTTTACCAATCAGAAAAAGAAACGACGGGACCCCTCTAACCTATGGAGAAAAATTGACCAATCATATTCCCAAAGGCGGGCGTTCAAAATACAGTAAAAAGGCAGAAAACACTGATTGGTTTTACTAGCGGGGGCTCGCCAGCTTAGCCAATCAGAGCCACACTTTTTCCCTAATTCTTTTGGGAAAAAAAATTCCCAAAAAAACTCGTGATTGGCTAATTTTAAAAAGGCGCCTTTTTGGACCAATGGGGGAAACGAGCGACGCCCCCTATGGGTTTTCTAATGCAATCAAATAAAAATGACAGGCCGAAATTAAATGATAAGACACAGAAATTGTCCCCCATGGTATTAAAAATGAATAATAATAGGGGTAACAAAAAAAATATTACACAATCAAATCATGTTTATTTTTTTTATTTTCGTTGCACCCATACTATTTATCCTGGATAAAAAATAAAAAGAAATAAACATTATTTTATTGGAATTAATTATTTTTTTTTTGTTACCCCCATATTATTATTCATTTTTAACATATCGGGGGCAACTTCTGTAGTCTATAATTTGATTTTGGGCCTTTCAGTTTTTATTTCAAATTTTCATTAGAAAAACCCCTAGGGGCATATGCCCCGGCGCGGGGAGCCGAGATTGCTTGCGCCGATCTCTCCATAAAACACAATGGGAGAAAAGCCCCGCTCTGATTGGGTGGGATAGCCAAGCCCCGCTAGCTCAGCCAACAGCTCTTTTCACATTTTTAAATGTATTTTGAATGTCCCGCCTTGGGATTTTGATTTTTCAAAAACTCCATAGGCTATAATGGGTCTTTGATGCTCCTATTATGAAATTGCCAGAGATAGCCAAAGCGCGACTACTCAACCAATCACTCTTTTCTGCATTTTTACTGTATTGTTGAACTGTCCCGCCGTTGATTCTGATTGGTCAATCGTTTCCCATAGGTTTATGGTTCACTGACGCTCCTATTCTGATTGGCCCGTTTATGCCGACCAATGACAATAGGATTTCAGCAATTTGAATTACTAATTTCCAGGCAATTTCCAATATCCAATTCTGAGATTGCCCGTTCAGATTTTTGGAAAGTGATTTTTTTTTTTTTATTAATGCTAATTTTTGAGGTTCATCTCTTTCTGATATGTTTATCCGCCTTTTTAAAGGCGATTTTTCGTTTCATACTCCTGCAGCACGAGCTGGTAGTCACGGATTTCTTTGCATCTCGATCTGCTTCCTCGTTTTTTCGATCCTGCTTCCTTCGCCGCCCCCGGAGCATTTAGCCCAAAAAAAACCCAGTTTCCCTGTCGGATTTTCCGAGCGCTGAAACCCCTCGTTTTTTTTCCCCGACTCGCATGTCTGCCTCGGTATACGAGTGCGGCCTCCGCCCCAAAACCCCCCTTCACCGCCCCATTGCCCCCCCCCTCAGCGGGCGCAGCGAAAGTGGCGAGCGCTGCGCCAACCTCACCCCTGTGTCCGACGGGGGGGATTCGGGCCGGGAGGTGCAGTATACGCCAAAAACAGGCTAAACCCCATTCTTTAAATTCGCCCTTAATTCTTTAATTATAATCATCAAAAATCTGCAATCTTAGTGGCGTTTACATGAGTAGATACTTGGCTTAAACATTTACTAGCTCTAAGATTTACTGGCCCTCTCTGTATCCAGAGAAAAACTTACATTATATGTTAAAATCACGTTCAATAGCCAAAACAGGAAAAACAGTGGAAGAAAAAAATCAATAAACCTCATCTTATTGATGGTGAGATTAAAGATAGGACCGAGCAGGAGTCAGGAAATAACAAGTTATGGGTCCCTGATTCTAAGCTATGGGCCCAGTGATCGAAAAGCTGGCGGCTGCTTTAACATAGGCATTTTTTTCTTTTACCATTACATTTCTTGTCTCTAGACATGGTTTGAGTTGTTTCAGTTTGTTTTCATTATTTCATTTTCATTAATTCATATGTCGTAGTAGGTCACATACATCAAACCACACACAGCACAAGTGGACTGGCACAGCCCATTGGAATTTTGACAGAGTCTGAAAGAACTTACGTCAGAGGCTCTTTTTGAAACCTCCATTGGTAGTTTAGTCAGATATAATAAGAAAAATAGTGTGGCATGCTGTGCTATTCTTCCCATTAAAACGACGGATACCCAAGCAGAACCCACTGGACCCCATTAGAAGTCAATGGGGGCTTTTGGAACTGCCATCATAGTTTCTGTTCTAATAGACCCCATGACATTAGTGTCAACATAGATTTCACAAACTTTCCATGCCACCTTTGGAAACATTCTAGAAATTAGACTATAGAATTTGATAGCAATCACCTAACTAAAAATCCTGTTGCCCCCCCCAAAAACTTGCCGAAATATATAAGAGCAAAGTCATCTGTACCCACCAGGTTTGGCCGCAATGTGTATGGTAGTAATACTCATTAAATGAATACCAACTGAAGCAAGATTGATTGATTGTATGTGTATGGGGGGTGGCCTGACCCACCCTAAGAGATGCTGTTGTGGGAAGAAAGGATTAGGTATGTGGAATTTAACATCCTACCCTTTTGTTTTCGAGGGAGAAAAGCCATCGTCAGAGGTGTCTGTGTAAGGTAAAGATGGGGAGAATAACTGTCTGCTAACAGCTATTGAAGGTGGATAGCCACCTAAGAAGTTTCCTACTCCTGCCTTGTAAACTCTCTTTTTACAGACTAGGTTTTTTTAAAATTTTAGCCTATCCATTGAGGGGACAGTCTACTGTAAAACCAGCATTCTGAGAACACACACTTGCCTTGCTTGGTATTGAAGGGCAGCTACAAGTTCCTAAACGAACAGCTTTAGAAAATAGATGGCTCTTCACACCCTGCCTTTCTTTATTTTAGATCTATTTTAGGGTTTTGTTTTGGGCAGAAAAAGTAATTGAAAATTTTATTTTATCTTTTTGGTTGCAACTTCAGACGACGGATAAGAAAAAGAAGATAAGTAGAAAGGGCCGGGGTCATGATGCTGCGCTGTCAGCGCCGGGGGCCCTAGATGCCTCGGTGTCCTTTCTCTCGGGGGCCTTCCCATCATCTCTCGCTCCTGCACCGGTCCGCTTTATTTCTTACCAGCACAGCATACCCGTCCCCCCAGGGGTATGCGGCCGGCTTTTAAAATGTAAAGGGCCAGAATTTATTGGTAATCATTGATTGGCAATCACTGGCCACTGGACCTTTTATTACCTCATTACCGCCTACCTTCACTGTTGGTTTGTTGGTGTGCTTTCAAGTGTTTAGTTACTGTCAACGTATCTGACCTGTGCTGTGGACCTTGACTTCTCTTGCTTGCTGCCTGCCCTGACCTTATCACCTGTTTCCCGGCTATGCCTCCGTCTGCTCCTTCGGTAACACGTTGCATCTAGGCTGTCACTGCAAGTGGCCACCTAAGGGGTAGCGACCCGGGAGTCCCTCGCAGCAAAGCCCAACCAGCCTTGCGGCAGGTGGTGGTGTAGACCGGGGGGATCCTTAGACGTAGTTCATAGTCATCTCTCTCAGTGACCTGGAAGATCTACTACCTGAGATTGTTACACCGGTATTCTATATTTTCTTTCCTATAAGGCCCTCCAAAAATAGAGCTAGCAGCATCGACAGCTCCGCAAGGTTCCCTTTAAGTGTATGTGTGGAAAGTTTGGGCTCAGCTTTACATGACTGTGCTCTGTTAATACGCATGAAATTTCTCTGCTCGTCTGTCCTTATTGATGTATGCTGGTTTCATCCTGCAAAAAACGTTACAAGTGTAGAGTAAACTAGGGATGTGATGTGAGTGGTTACAATCAGTGTGCACTGCTACATAATATGTTGATGCCATATAACAAAAGAGAAAAAAAATACATAGTCTTTGTATGTTTTCCTGTCCAAGACCGGTATTTAATGAGTCATCTGGTCAGAAACCACAAGACAGTAAAGGGACTTAAGGCTGAGTTCACATGGCAACTTTTGGGCATATAGCGGCGGATACAGTTCAGTACAAATAAATAAGCCCTTTTTCTTTCTCATGTGCTTAGATATATGACTTATGTTTGTGAAGTTCCTTTATTTTTGACAATATTGTCTAATTGCCTAATTTTCTAAAAAGTGTTGATGCTTCAAAATCGCACATACTTGGTGTTATAGTGGAGTAAATGAAGCTTTAACTGCTCCCATGTTTCCAAGTATGCAGCTCTACCACAACTACAATAAGCCAGTCCTTACCCAGTTTACCTTGTACACTACCCAGTTGCACTATGTATCTCCTTGCAAGAACCTTGCCCCACTGTGCTAAAACATCCTTATTGTTCAAGAACAGCACTCCCAGTTGTAAGCTCCCTAGTGACCATTTATTGCATGTTATTTAATTGTAAAAAAAAAAAAAATCGTATTATTGTCCGTGTACATATATATATATATATATATATATATAGCTGCAGTGCAATAGTCATGGCCTACTTCAAAGGGATGCCCAGCCACTTACTTTTTTTTTCTTTAAAAAAAGCTTATAAAGGGGTAAAGAAATAAAAAGTCATACTAATCTGACTGATCCCATGCCACCTGATCCAATGCCTGGATCCTGTTGGTCTCTGTAAGGGTACGTTCATATGGGATATTGCGACGCACACAGGTATGCAGAGGAATGCTTCTTAATTAGCGCTAGTAAAGGTACACACTTGCAGGCGCTTACTTCGGCGCAATTAACCACCAAGGTACGCCCCACAAATACGCCGTGTGAACATCCCGTTAGACTTCATGATTCTTCTTACCTGTGATTGGCTGCAGCGGTTACATGTACAGTGTACTCTCATCTGACAGCGGCCTCAGGACACAATATTTTCAACATACTATGCTCTTTCCTGTGACATTGTAAGGCTATGTTCAAACGGAAATAATTGCGGGACGTATTTCGCCCGCAATTACGCCGTGTGCTCGGGAGAGGGGGTCGGGGGGGAGGCGGGGAGGCAGCCCGCTGGCCCAATACGCAGTACGGCGCGAAATACGGGGCGAGATATGTCCCGATAATTGCCGTGTGAACATAGCCTATGTTTAATCACACTCACCATACAATGTCCCAGACACTTCTGATCTGTGATACATGTGATTGATGGAAGATCCCCCAAATTATATGAACATCTTACTAAAAACATTTTTATTAGTGAGGGGCTGCAGTGATGGCGGTCTTAGCGCCTCTCTTTTTGTACTAAAATGTTGTTTTGCTCTTTACATGTGCCAAGATGAGTGGCTCCTTTGGCTCCATTTTCTTTTTTTTCTGGTGCATTGTATATATAACCCAAGAAAGCTCCTGTTTTCACAGGTCTTTTCTGATTTATATGTAAGGACTGTTTTTAGTATTTGTTTCTCTGCTTAACTATTTCCAGTCTTCATTTTGCATTATGTTGGGGAAAGATTTTATGCTTTGAAAACAATTTAAATTTTGGGTTTCAGCCTTTATGGCATCCCAGAAGAATTTTTAAAATTTTTTTGTTGAGGGGCCCGTACAATAGAGAGACCAGAAGTACAAAAACTAGAATTTTGGGAAAAGAAACCTTTCTGGGGTTTTTGCGAATTAGGGGTTTTTTAAAAAATAGTTTTTGTCATTGTTTCCCACAAAGAGCCATTAAAAAAATAAATAATTGGCCCTACAACCCTTTAAAAAAATAAAGCATTTACCATTTTTAAATTCTTACATAATGAAAAAAAAAGAAAGGAAAACAACCGCCCCTTTAAAAATGATGTCCAATTAAGTGATTAGAATTTATTGTTTGCCTTCTGCCTGTGTATACAGAGATAGCTGTCAATCATTAATTAGGACTCATAAGGGTGCTTTCACACGGCGCGTTTTTGGTGCGTTTTTTTAAATGCGTTTTTTGTGCAACAATGTATATCATTAATTGCTGTGCCTTCCTGCACAAAAAACGCATCCAAAAACCGCATCAAAACTGCGCCAAAAACGCACCAAAAACGCACCGTGTGAAAGCACCATAAGTCCTCAATAAGCAGGACTTTAAAGAAATGCAATGTTTAAATCATTAAAGGGATTTGGTAGCCTGTGAGAAATAGACATTCAAATCCCCAAACACACGAAACACCTAATTCCGTGTATATCAGCAGTGGCAGAAAGACAGTTCTTCAGACATGGATAGGGCCCACCTTACCTTCCTTATACATATTCTTAGAAAAATGTAGTTTCTTAGTAAGGTTGGATTGGGTTGAGTCCTCTATTCAGAAGAAATCTAACGTTGAAAACTTTTTCAAAACCTGGCACCCCATTATTGACCTACTCCCGATTCATATTGAAACCAGTATTTGAACATGTTTTAAAACTACCAGGTGGTACTTGGAGCAATAAATAGGAGGCCAATCCCCAGTCCACCTTTCTAGTACCTAATAAATTACAAATTGAGGATTTGTTACAACCAACAGAGGGCGCTGTGGGCTTCTCAGCCAATTTCCCATAATGCCTTGTGATATGCTGGTATACTTCTCCTTGCTTCCCCCTTCAGTTTCAAATTTTAGGGGAAATTTCCCTCAAAAATAATGTAGCGTGCAGAACACAGTACATAGCAGCAAGGGAGCCTGTGGCTATTTTATGCAGCCGTTGTTCAGGTAGCATTAAGCAGCTAGCAGGTTCCCTTAAAACGAAAAAAACCCTTTTGGGCTATCAATGCTTTTGGGGGATTGCTGGGAAATTTGGGCACAGACATAACCATTTATCCAAATTTGAACTAAACAAACCTTTTAAAAGCAATGAAACAGCATATTTTTTAAAAAATAGGCGTGGGGAAATTCTTCTTTTTGATTAGTTTTTAAAAGCCTTTCCGGGTTTTTAACTTTTAAAATTTGTAACTTAAAGGGTTTTTGGCCACGTGTAATTTTTTTGACCGGGGGTTCTCCAAAAGGGGGGATTTTTAAAAAAATTTTTTTTTAAAATTTTATGTGATTAAAAAAAGGGTGAACCCCTCTAGAGCTAAACATTGCTTAGTCCCCATTTTTTTTTTTTTCCTGACTTTTTTACTTTAACCCCACCGGAAAACCCCCCAGGAGCGGGTTGGCCCTGCGCTTCGTTTTTTGGCACTTTTTAAATTAAAATTACAGGGACTTTAATGAGCTTTGGAGGGGGGGGGGGAGAAATTTCCAAGTTTTATGACCCCTGCTGAAATTTAAAATTCCCGGGTTTTTAATGTAATTATTTGAGGGGAACTTTGCAGACGTTTCCCTGTTTCCCCACCCCCTTTTCCCCCCTTCCCCCCCAAACCTCCCTCTCCCCCATGACTCAGCATGTTTAAATTTTATCTTCCCCTCTCCGGGGGCGGGATAAGAGGAAAGGGAACTCACTTCTTGGAAAAAACCTTTTTAAATGAGGAATAAGGGGAAAATGAATCCCATATTGGGGTTAAAGGTTCAGAACCCCGTTTGATTTGCTGTGAACATATGCTTTTAGATCCCCTGTTTGTATCCCCCCTGTCGGACCCCAACCAAAACCCCAAACACATATCTAAAAAATGAGAAAAATATGAAGTTACATTGTTTTTTAAATTTAAAACACGCTTTCGGCGTTCCCCCAGGAGTGGTCTCCCGAAAAAGGGGCCCTCACTGGGGGTCTTTCGAGGAAATCCCAAGAATTGCCCATGACCAAAAAAGACCAGCCAGGGCCCCAAATTAAAAAACTATAGGGGGGCGAACCATTTTGCATTAAAGCCATGCAGCTGCTGTTGGGGACATTTTGGGAAATAAAATTTAGGAAACCCCATGGGAAGCGCGGGCCCTTTTTTTGGGTTCAAATTTTCGGACCCAACCCAATTCCTAAAATGGGGGACCCAAAAAACGCATTTGGAACAACCCTTAAAGTTAAAAAGCAAAGGGAACTTATTCAAAACATTTTTAGGTGTCAAAAACCCCTTGGCAAATCTCTAGTCACAATTTTCTGTACCATTTATTAAAAAAAGTGTATCAATTACAAAACGCATAAATATAATTTTAATGGTGATCAAAAACAGACTAATCCCAACTTAAAAAAATAAGTTTGGCTACCAAATTCTTTAAAAACATTTATACACAAAATTTAAAGCCGGGAATCACGGGTGAATTGGGGCCAAGGGCCTCGTTCAAAAACCGGGTTTTTTTTTTCCCCGCTTTTTTGCCGAGGGAAATTTTACGATCGTCAACCCGGGTTCCGGAAATTTCAGTCAGAAAAATTTTAAAACCCCCATTTTCTATTTTTTTCAATAGAAAATACGCTTTCCCCCCGGGAAACCCTTAAAAACCCGCGTATTTCCGGGGCCGGGAAATTGCCGCCGGGGAAATTGACGACGGCAACCCGGACGGGAAAAAAAAGGGTGCATGCCCAATTTTTTCCCCGGAGGGAAATTAAACCACCTTAAAGATTAAATTTGGGGGAACCCATCGGGAAACAGTTTTACAAATACGTGCCACACTTAGTAAAACTTATTTACAACTGATTTTAAAACTGATTTCGGAACGTATTTACGATGGGGGAAAACCGAGGGTAAATCCCCTTTTAAAAAACCGTTTAAAAACATGCCAAAGGCTTTAAACGGCATGGTTTACAATTTGCAGAAATATTTTTGGTAAATAAAACTTATATAAGTGCCCTTATATATTTTTTTATTTAAGGATTTTTTTTATTTTTTTTGAAAATTTGCTATATGTACATAGGCAGGAAAATTTCCCCGCAGGGTTTCTGCCTGTTTTTTGGGGAATCCTTTTTTAAAAAAAAGGAATAGAATGTTTTCTGCTCGGGTAGTTTATAAAGGGCCCAAATTTTTACGAGTGTTTTTTTTAAATCTGCTTTTAAAAGTTAGGTTTTTCCCTTTTCAAGCAATGGATTTCCCCCACAGCTCGGGTCATTTTAGCTACTCTTTTTTATCAAAGTCTTTTAAAAACCAGGTTTTCCCACCTATTAACCCCTGTACAGGAATGTGGACTTCACTGCTACAATATCCTGAGAAAGCCACGAATGGGGGAAAGCTGAAAAAGCTAATAAAAGCAGAGGCAAACGCAACCCAAAGGGGGGTCAAAAAAAACCGGCAAACCCAAAATTTTGAAAAAGCCAAATCAAAACCCCAGGGAAGTTGGTTCATAACCAAAAAAAGCACAAGGGGCAAAAAAATTAAAAAAAAGGGGGGGGTTTAAAAAACAAGCTGGGTAAAAACACGGGAAACACAAGGAAACAGCACACCACACACCCAGAAAGAAAACCGGCAAGGGGAGAAAGACAGCAGGATTAGAAAGAGGTATTTTTGTTAAAATCAGTATTCCTGAGAAAAAAAACATTTTAAAAAATTTTTTTTTTAAACAGAAAATTTTTTTTTAAAATTCGCGGCCTCAACACAAGGGGAAAAATTACATACAAAACTTCTCTTTTTCTAGCGGGAAAAATAGAAAGATAAAAACTTCTAAAAGGCAGGGCAGACTAAATCTCATTTTTACTTTTTTGGTCCCAAAAAAAAATGTGCATGTGGGTCTCACCCAAAAATAAGGTACGGAAAGATGATAAAAAAAATTAAAACTAACCGAAGGCTAAAGTTGAAAGCAAAACATTTAAAGGTAATGGATTAAAGGGGGTTTTTTCCTCACAAAAATGGGGTTAAAACAGGGAAGGGAAAAGGGTAACTGAAGACTTTTTCCCAAATCCCTAAGTCAAAAATTTTTTATTTTAAATTCATGAAAAAAAGAATATTTTTTGCTCGGGTTTTACACAAAGGTTTAATGGAAACCCCCATCTTACTAGAACCATAACGTCTGTCATCGGGATTAGAGGAGAGCAGGGGGAGGGAAGTCCTATGGACCAGATGGCTTGGTCCGGGGGCAATAAAATTAACAAACCCTCAAACAAAATTACAGAAAAACCCACTGTTTTTCCAGTCCTCACAGCACATATACCTTTAGTTTACTGAAAGAAAGCATCTCCTACACTTGCCCAATGAAAAGGGGCTCAGCTACTTACAGAGACCCTAATAAGCTAATCACTGCTATAAAAATCCCCCCAAAAAGCTTAAGGGGAAAAGTGAGGGGTAAAAACTCCCCCTGTGGCCAATGAAAACCTGAAAATGCTTTTTAAAACCCCTTTAAATCTTTTTCTACCCCTGGGTTTTTAACAGTTTTTTTTGCGATACACTTATCTCTCTCGGCCCTTAGTAGGCTTGAAAGAGAACTATGAAGCAATCTTCTCTCCTGTGCTTTCAGAGCTCACAGAGAAGAAGTCAGAGAGACAAATCAGGAAATAATTTATATAGGTGAGCTTAAAAAATATGTAAAAAGCAAAAACACCACTCTTTTTTTAAATACATATAATACTCACATATTGCTTTTGAATACATGAAAAAAAAAGTTCTGGTAGTGTCTCTTTAAATGTTACCACTGCAGCCTGAAAATTTAGCAACCTGTCCTGTATTGATGTTTTTCACACATAAATTTCATTTAGAAACTATGTTGTATTATCTTCAGTGAAAATGACTAATCTGCATCCAAAACTACAGAGAAATCTGCTGGTACAAAGCAATGGCCTTATATTTCTGCCGAAAATCAGTGGAAGATTTTTCTCACTGAAATGGTGACATGCGGAAAGGAGAATGGCACTGGGCACGTGGCTGGCATCTCTGGGGAGTGTGACTGAGCTGTGATTGAACTAGGACTGGATACAGAACAATTTGCCTAGGTTTTTTAGAGCAAGTACCACAGCCCAATGCAAGTTATTGTTACCTATACAGATGCGTTTTCTTCCATTTTTGATGCGTGGTCTGTAAGACAGGATTTCAATATTGCACATGCTCATTAGTAGTGGTTTATAGGTCATGGCGGGCATACCTCTAGGGCAGGCCATCCATGGGGTGCGGTGTATACGGTTCCCTTATGGATGTGCCTAAGTAGTCACAAAGGCCGGTTAGAGTAATGAAGAGCCACTTGGGAAACAAGCTGGCCCTCAAAGTGGTCAGCTTGGCAGTTGGGCTCAGCTACAGAGTAGTGGTGGGCACGCCCTGGCTGGCACAGAAGTGTCATGAACAATCAGGCTATCAAATATAATATTTCTGTTAAACAAAGAATGGCTAATGCTACAATTTTGCCATATTGGGGTATTTTATGCATTTATTGGAGGCAGTATGTTGGAAGGTATAGCATGTGCCCAACTAATGGGTTTATTGGTAGATACCAGTAAGAAAAGTGAATTAGTAGTAGCACATTCTACAGTTTAAATGCCCCATGTATGTAATAAAACAAATACAATAAGATTTTACCAAGCATATATTTTAATGTCATAGTAAAACAGCTTTGAAAGTTACCCAGATTTTTATGTTAAGAAGTTCCCAATTTCTATGTTTTCTTCTTGTTTAAAGTATGTTATGCTTTGCAGGGTGATGAGGTCTATGATATGAACCTGGAAGCCCTATTGTGGTGGTTGTTTCTATCAGGGGGGAGGGGTGAGAACAGTCTGCGATCTTTGCTCTTTACCTCCTCCTGACATGAGTTTCAGAGGGACGGGAAGGGAGGGGACCATCCTGCTGAGAAGAATCAGCTAAGGAATTTGGGTTAATGAAGCTATTTTTAAAATCCTCCACACTAGGGCCACTATTACAAATGGGGTTTGTCCACACATTTGTACCAGCACCTGCTTCCAAAACTGGACAGCATTTTGGTTTATTTTGGTATAGTTTATTTTAGTTGTAAGCTTTTTAAAAGCTTTTTATTCTATTCTGGAGATGTCATGCTCAACCGTCATTTCATGAATGGTTGTAAATGAAGCAAGGACAACTGTTGGAATTATTCACATTTAAACAGAAGAGAGCACATAAAATGCTTCTGTGTGAGCTACTTATTTAAAAATGTAGGAAATCTTTTAAAATAAAACTATAGACTTTTAAAAAAGCTAAAATAAATTGACTATAAAAATGTATTACTCAGTTGGTCACGGTATATAACTGTTGAGCTGGAGAAAACTACTGTGCTCACATTCAATTGCAAACATGAATTTCTGCAGCAACTGAATAGCAATCCATCCCCTTGCCAACACTTGGCACAATATTGTACCAGCTACATTTTGTCCACTCTATTCAGATCAAGTAATTTTAATATTATTTACGGTAAGGAGAACTATGCTATGGTTTTCGTCCACAATTCACATATAAAATGCAGGTCGGATTCTGTTTAAGAATCCGGACAGTATTTTATCATCTTTTCAAAGGTTTTGGGGGACGGTTCTGTCCACAGTTTGCTGATTTTCCTGTCCCCCATAACCACTGAATTTGCACACCTTCCGCCCGAACACCAGGTGGAACATTGTGCATGCTCCAAGTTTTTCGGAACGCTGGCGGCTGATAACCCGTCAGGCTGAAAATCCGTTCCGTGTAGACAACTGAACAGATTTTCTTTTAAAGTCTATGGGGATGGCTTCTTGTCAGTTTTCAACGGTTTCCAAACTGTCTGAGAAATCCGACCAATAAACCATACTGTGTGGACGGACCCGAAGTCTCAAGATGCTGTGATCACCATCAGATTTATTCCTCCCTGCAAATACTTTTTTTTGTATTTTTTTCTTGCTTTAATTTTTGGGCCATTTTTTGCATGTGTTTTCCTGTAATAAATCATGTGATTCCATTATTTCTCTTTAAATCACATGTTTTATTTATGTATGTAATGTAATATTTACACATTTTTAAGCACAAAATAAATATAATGTAAGTCTATGGGAGAAAAACGTCACAAACTGCTCTTAATAACATTACACCTACAGCTTGCAGAAAAAAATGGGGAAATAATGTCACTTTTTAGTGGCATTTTTTGCAAAATCAAAATGCGGCACATTTATTATGGAATTGTGCTAGAATTTATTTATTTTATTCATTTATATAGCGTTATATTCCATAATGCTGTAAAGAGATTGCCATCATTGACATTGGTCCCTGTCTTCATAGGGGCTCACAGTGTAATTTCATGATTAACCTATCAGTATGTTTTTAGAGTTTGGAGGAAACCCACACAAACTCGAGGCGAACATACAAATTTTTTGCAGATTTTGTCCTTGGTGGGAATTGGGCCCAGGACCCCAGCACTGCAAGACAACAGTACTAATCACTAATCCACCATGCTTCTGGTTTACCACACATTTATTATGCATTTTAGACATTTTTTAAGAAAATATGTCTGACAAAGGGGTTGTGACCTTGAGGAAATGTGAGTGTGGCTTAACATGCGACTTCTGACCACAGCATAGGTAATAAATGTCTGATTTCTGGGGGTCGCATTGCTAGAACCATAAATGATCACTTAAATGGGGTAACCCACGTCCCCATTCTTCCTCACTGCTTCCCTGACGAAACAAAGGTTGAACACTGTTGCTGTTTTCAAACTCTGTTGGACTGATGGAGATAGCCAAGTACAGCACTAGGCTATCTTACCCGTCTTTCCCCGAAAATAAGACGCCCCCAAAAATAAGACATAGCAGAGATTTTGTTGAATTCCCTAATATAAGGCACCCCCTGAAAATAAGGCATAGCGGAAATCTTAGGTGTTGAAGGACCTGTGAAGGGAGGTCAAAGTGACTGTGCACCACAGGTCCCGAACAAACCAAAGAGAGTATACAAAAAGTACATGTAAGTAACAGAGGGAAGAGGGGGGGAGAACACAACAATGATACTGACACACTCATCTCACAGGATGGCTGATGGGGCATGCTGGGACTTCTAGTTCTACAGCTCCCAGCATGTCACATTTGCCATCCTTTGAGATAAGTCACTGCAGCTGCCATAAAATGTCCTTTACATACATAATCTTATGGTTTGTGACTCTAAACTTTACGATATATATATATATATATATATATATATATATATATACTGTATATACCATATATATATATATATATATATATACACACACACTAGTAAAACATGCTATTATTTATTCTTGGAAAAATAAGACACCCCCTGAAAATAAGACGTAGCACATCTTTAGGAGCAAAAATTAATATAAGACGTTGTCTTATTTTCGGGGAAACAGGGTAGTTGGACCCGAAGACATTAAATGGAGCAGACTGTTCTAAGACTTCCTTGATGTGTGAGGAAGAATTGGAGTCACAGCCTTTGTTTTAGTGATCAGTAGGGGTCCTAGTGGTGAGACCCCAAGCGATCAAACTTTTAGCACTTATCCTATGGATAGGTGATGAATATCTACGGTGGGAAAACCACTCTAAAAACGTATGTGTAAGCAAGATCCCAGAACTGCAAGGCAGCAATACCAATAGCTGTCCTGCACATACTAATGGGTAAAATCTACTGTGGAAATATATCCAATGTGCTTGATATTTCATGTCTAAAATGTTGTTGGCATACAAATAGATTCGTTTCTATTGCTATATTGATGCCTGGGTGGAAACAGTTGCTACTTGAGTTTCCTGAAATACAGGTGTTTGTGGGTGGACTGTAACCTGCTTCTTGTGGACTGTGAGTAACTCTCTGATTACGTGCAGGTAGGGGTGGAGTATGAAAGTATACAGGTTTGTATGTGTCCATGTCTTGACATTACTTGTACATCTTGCTTGCCAGCTTCCTCATTTAAGGATTTCTGCTGTGCAGTGAGCTGGTGTGCGGAGTCTACACTAACTCTTACTGGATAGTTTGGTGTTCCTGTACAGTGAAACTATGCAGTTTCGATGTGAGGCCACGTACTGGTATGTACACCTAGTAAACTGTCAGCGATAAGAAAGAACACTCCTTGCTTTCTGCTCTGCGTTTGCAGATAGATCTCACAGTCAATGTTTAAACAGTCAGTGTGTATTAATACAAATTTACTGTAGTGGATAAATCTGTTTGGCTGTAAACACATGGGAATATTTTGACCATTAGAGCAGTATAATGTTGTACCGTGTAAGCCATAGGAAGTAGTAGAAGAGTGAAGAAATCAGGCGATACCTTTTAGAGGCTAAATGAGTATATTTGATGGTGAGCTTTCGAGAGGACTAGCTCTCTTCTTCAGACATGATGTTATACAAGAAACTGAACATTCACAGACTTTTTATACACAAAAGACATGGACCTTCAAATGCAATATAGAGTAGACAAGATACATTGTTGTTGTTTTGTCTGATCTCAGATAAATAACTTTGCTTACTGTTCCATCATTCTGTGTGCTGCAATGCTGAAGATTTACTTCTTCCACAAATTTAAGATACCCTTAGGAGACAGATCCTGGGCAAGAATGTGAAAAATGTGTGCCTAGGCAATGGTTAATGTCATTGGCATCCAGAGATTCAAATATAGACTGGTGATAAGGGCTTTGGCGCCTGACAGATTCCACTGAAAAACCACATTCGTCTTTTGCTTGGATATTGTAGGCTTTTGCCTTGTTTAAATTCCTGAGGTTGGTTAAAATTTTGAATGAAAACTATGGGCCACATCTATGAAAACTGTCTTGGTCTAAGACTTTCTTTGTTGCCCATAGCAACCAAATCAAGCTCTCTTCATTTCTTAACCGTTTCACACGCTTATCCCGACGATTTGACGCCGATTGAGCGCACAAATCCGCCGGATAAGGTCGGAGCGGGGGCGGGCCGAGCGGCGGGGCCGCTCCGCCCATAAAGCATGTTTACGGGCTACGGCCGTAAATAATTCATGTCAGTTTCTCCCCCCCGCAGATTTGCATGGGGAGAGCACGATCCACTGTTCTATGGACATGGATACGTAATTGCTCCCGATGGGCACCTGAAGCGCAAATCCGCGCGCAGTACGGCACAATACGCGCGAATAGCCTGTGAACGAGCCTTATAGTTGGCGTCCGACGTTGCATGGCAACAAAAAATCTAGACAGACAGTTTCATACATGTTCCCCAATAATTTTATAATACAGAAATAAAATAATTTGACTGAAATCTCTGAAATAGTGAATTTGAAATATTCATGGAAATAATAAGGTAAAATGTTATTTACGATTCATTTATATATTAATTTTAGCTCTAGAAAATACTACTATAGTAGTAACTGGCAAAGTACTACATTCATATTGAGTATTACTTTGTAGTAAATAATGTAGTTGACTAAAACATGGAATTATGCTATAGTACATGACTCAGTTATAAAAATGGAAGAAGATAATGATAAATATAGGTTTGTGCTATATATGGAACGGCTCTCCACTTTCCCCAGTGAGCACTGCCAGTGTTTGGTAGGGGTAGTGGGCCCAGCGTATGGAGCCTGGCGCTATCCTAGATTTGGAGCCCCGGCAACACTTTCACACTGCTCTGGTCAGCAACTCACAGGCGGTTTGTGCTATATATGTTTTGACTGTTTCAGTGCTAAAGCAGTATTGCCCAATTACTGTTCCCTGAAAAACTGGAATTTCTTGAAACCTGGTCAGAGATTCCCCAGAAGAACACTGGACCTCAAAGTTGTTTTTTACTAATCTGTTTGAAAAAGTGTGTTTAGAGCCATTTCCGAGCAAAACTATGTGGCCATAAAGGGGATGTCCAAATCTCCCCAAAAAACACCAGAAGTAAACAAACACTACAGTAACCACCAGAGCCTCAAAGCTCTCCACTTCCTGAGAAAAACTAATAGACAGCTGGAGCCCCATTATAATAAAAAACCTTATGCCCACTTTCCACTGGTGCCCGGGTCTAGAGCTGCATCTCTCCGGCCTTCTGCTTTCTTTCTTGTACTTCGGAATGAGGGCCACTATTTGGTTACATGCCTCTAAATTGAACCTGTAGGGTGGTTTATGTTGCCCTATCTGAGAGAAGGATATGATAAAGTGAGAGAAGCTGTGATATATAGAGTTTTATGATATGAAGCAGGATTTCTAAGTAAAAAGCAAAGAAAATCTGTGAAAGTGAAACTGAAAGTAGTGACACCCAAATACAGTGATTGACAGTTTGTTCTGTTTACACAAAGATAAAGGGAAAGCTTTGAATCACTTTATGTGGGCGGGGTAAGAAGGACTCCTATTGTCTCTTAAGGAGTCCGGTAAGTATGTTCTCTGCTTTTTACGCAGATATACTGCTCCAAAATATTATAAACCTATATATCATAGGACTCAGCTTCTCTCCCTCTCTAATATCCTGCTCTCAGAGAGGGTAGCATAAACCACCTGACAGTGATACCTTTTAAATCACCATTCAGATGTGAACGGTGAATAGTGATTTGAGTAGATGCACGTGAGTGCTGCAGCGAATCAGTGACTGTAGTGGTGATGTACCCGTTCTTATGTACAAGAAAGAAAACAGAAGACCGGAGAGCGTGGCACTGGAACTGAGGAGCAGAGGAAGGTGAATATAGGTTTTTAATTTCAATTGGGCCCCAGGAGCTCCAATTAGTTTTCCTTAGTGGACAACCCCTTTAATATACTACTGATTCAGTTCTGAAGCTCTGGTGGTCACTCTGGTGTTTGTGTCCTTTGGTCAGCAGGAGACTGCTGCAGCTAATCAGTGGCCTCAGCAATCACATGCCATTCCATTAACATCACTGTTTACTTGCTGTTCACATCCTGGGTGGTGACGTCAATGGAACAGCACAGTACTGCCGCTAATTGGCTACAGCAGCCACATGTCGACTGGAAATAAACAAACACCAGAAGGACTGCTGGAGCTGCAACACTAGATTTGTGGTGAGTACATTATTTTTTGTTATGCATACCATTTGGGGTTCTTTTAAGTGTTTTGGGAGCATCGGACAACCCCTTTACTGCAATTGGGGGATTTAGATTTTTGCTAAGTATGGGAATTTTGCTTGGCAGATGGGAACGCCAGATACCACATATAGATGCACACATATACCAGATACGACATATAGATGCACACATATACCATATGCCACATATAGATGCACACATATACCAGATACCACATATAGATGCACACATATACCAGATACCACATATAGATGCACACATATACCAGATACCACATATAGATGCACACATATATCAGATACCACATATAGATGCACACATATACCAGATACCACATATAGATGCACACATATACCATATGCCACATATAGATGCACACATATACCATATGCCACATATAGATGCACACATATACCAGATACCACATATAGATGCACACATATACCAGATACCACATATAGATGCACACATCTAGCAGCCTTTTTAGGTTACTAATACTGCGTGATGTATTTGAACAAGCTACTAGTGGTCATATTGTTTGGAAGAAAATTTCTAAATACTTAGATTGTGTGTTTAACTTGCTTATTATCTCTCATTTCTACCAGTAGGTACTTTATTAAACAGATGCTGCATCTTCTGCAATTTCTATAGGATTATGGCATTGACAGGATTATATTGTATTAGTATTGTAGAATAAATGATGACTGATAAATCCAAACAAAACAAAAACACCCTTTTATTTGGAGTAAATTTGTATAATTTTAGTCTGTCCGGATAGAAGTACCTAATTGTGATCTGTGGTAAATATATTAATATCAGGCCAATGTCCCATAAATTGGCTCGCCAGTCATACTTGTTCTGAATTCACCAATTTGCTTTTCAGAATACAGAAAAAGCCACAGCACGCCTTATGTAATCGAAGAAAAGATTTTTTTTTAACAAAAATTTATATCCAAGATCAACTGTCCATTCAAATGTATGAGGTTTATCAAGAATTTTCCCATGGTCCAACATTTCGGCCGTAGCTGGCCTTCACGCTCCTGTACTCCTGCCCTTCCCCATGTCTTGGTCCCTGATGAAGACCAGCTACGGCCAAAACGTTGGACCATGGGAAAATGTTTGTTAAACCTCTTATGCATTGTATACATTTGAACGGAGAGTTGATCTTGGATATCAATTTTTGTTAAATAAAACTTTTCTTCGATTCCATAAGGAGTGCTGTGGATTTTTCTGTATTCTGGACTACTGCCGATTTGCTTTCCACTGAGCACCCGGCATCTATCACAAGTGTGCGGCACCATCATGTTTATCCAGAAATAAAATTAAGTTTTGTTAAAGCTTTATGGATAATATCTGCTGCTTGTTTTCGAATTACGTGGATGTGTGTGAGTTTTTCAGGAACTCTTTGGGGTTCTCTGAAGTTTTTGAATAAGTACTCAGTATAAAGGTTCTCTGTACAGTCACTGTTTTGTTATGACTGTGCTGAGTATTATGAGAAATTATAGTACATGATGAATGCTTTGTAGTTGACTAGGATTGATTAGTATCACAAATTTATGGCTTAGGCTGAAATGATTGCTTTATTATAGTTTGTATTATAGAATTATATTTCATTATATGAGTACTCTTCATTTTCTGATTTAAGACCTTGACATAGTCATTTCCTGTCAAGTGTCACTCAGCATAGGTGTAGCACAGCTCATAATAAAGCTAGATCTGTAGTAATTAAGTAGATACTCCTAAGACTTGTCATCACAAGAGTACATTTACGTAATATTCTTGGTATTCTCACACAGGCTTTGGTTTCATTCTGCTCGACTCGTTAGCCTAGGATTTGTGTTTATGATTTCTATCAGTTAATGACTCTTGTTTTTGAATTTATGGTTATTTTATTGTATTGTTCCAAAATAGCGATATGTAACCGGTATTTTAGAAAGATCAATAGATCTGCGTTATTCCTGTATCACATTTTCAGTACCAACGATCAAGTAGCAGGCCAACATGGCACTCTCTAGTTTCATAGCCTGACCAATATACAGTCATATGAAAAAGTTTGGGCACCCCTATTAATCTAAATCATTTTTAGTTCTAATTATTTGGGTGTTTGCAACAGCCATTTCAATTTGATATATCTAATAACTAATACTGCACATTTTGTGTTAGTACAATAAACCTCATTTCAATCCGGAAACATTACTGTGTCCATCAGTTATTAGATATATCAAATTGAAATGGCTGTTGCAAACACCCAAATATTTAGAACTAAAAATGATTAAGATTAATAGGGGTGCCCAAACTTTTTCATATGACTGAAGTAGGGAAAACCCAAGAACTGTCTAAATTCTTTCAACATAAGGTGTTACGTAATATATAATAATGTATAGTGCATTTAAGGAGTGGCTGCCTCCATTTTCATCTTGCTCATCTGTCCTGGGTTGTTAGCGCAAAGTATAGCTGGATCCTACCTGCCCCGAGTTTGTTTTGGAGGAATAGGCCAAGGGAAGGTGAATCTATTTAGTGTAGGTGCCATCTGAAGAGATTGTCTTTGATATGGTAAAGGGTTGCACAATTTGATCAAAATGTATGCTAAGTACCTCAAATGTATATGCATAGTGAATACAGCAGTAATGCAAATCAAAATAATCCATCTATTTAATGTTTGTGGAGGTTGCGGCTCTTGCTGATTGCTGGAAGATTATATATTAATATTCTCTATGATACTGACAGGAGTGAGTTTCATCTACAAATGTGTGGATTCTCTTACCTGAAGAAGAGATATTAAAGGTCTCTTAAGACTGTTTATTTTGTACAGTGTTTGTCTAGTGAATACTGTCATATTTTGAATCGCTTCCATACTCTATAGCAACTAAAAGCTCACTGCCTTAACCTGAAGCCATTGAATTCACTCCAAGTTATGATGCAAGCTTTAAAACTATTTCTTACCTTATATTACATCAAACTTTAATAATAAAAAATACCTTACTGGTGTTATTGAGATAGTGGTGAGTAGAATACACATATTTTCTATGCATACTGTAAGCATTCTCAGTTGCCTATTGGTGCCATATTTGTTTAGCGTCCATTCTCTCATTATCATACGATTTGGCCTGAGCTCTGCCCTTTACAGTTCTAGAGTAGATATTTATACATAAGGCCTGATTTATATCTGTGTCAGGTTTTTTTTTCAGAGTCTCCATCGCAGATTCCATAAAAAAATGACAAAAAAGACAGAGTGGCATGCTATGCTGTTTTTATCATTAAAATAATGGCCACCATAAGAGAAACCCAGTCTTTTGGGTGCCGTGGGGGTCTATCGTATAATTGATCGAGTGCACCTCTGTGACGAAGGCTTTGAACAGAACCTCCAGTTTTTTGTTTTATCAGGCCTTGTTCATATGATGGATTTTTTTTAAACCCATTGCAGATCAGCAACAGAAGTCGGAGGTGATAAGCTTGGATTTCTGCAATGGATTTTCACTTTGTCTGTGGTAGAGTTTCCATGGTTTTAGACTTATATGATCTCATCAGTGAGGCTGATCTGTGTCCAGTCTACCTGACAAGGTTTCCTCATGAAATCCGCATCTATAAGTAATATAATTTTTTTCACCATGCGGAATTCAGATCTGCAAGTGGAAACATCTGCATCATATGAACTGTGGCGCAGATTCCCATTAGAAATAATTGAACATGGAATCCACATGACATTCTGCCATGTATACAAGGCCTTAGGCCCGGTTCACATGGCTTATTCAAGCCGTAATTGCGGGACGGATTTCGCCCGCAATTACGGCTTGAATAAGGGGCGGGGGCGCTGCCCGCCGGCCCCATAGACTTTCATTATCCACGGCGCGTATCCCGCCGGGATAATGAACATGTCACTTTCTCCCCGCCCGGCGGATTCGCCGAGCGGGTAGGAGAGACGGAATCCACAGTTCTCTATGAGAACTGTGGATTACCGTAATGGCTGGGACGGATTCCAGCCGTATTGCAGCGCAGTAAGGCGCGTAATACGGCTGAAATCCGTCCCTGCAATAAGCCATGTGAACGGCCCTTTAGACTAAGGCTACACTTGCTTAATCTAAAAAATGACACAAGAAAAAACTTCCCAGAACACTGCACAGCTTCTAACTGCTGGGAGGTAGCATGCATATAAAAGGTGGTATACATATAACAAATCAAAGCTGGGCATTATACCACCAGATCTTTAACTAGATCTACGGTCAACAGGCCCCAAGTCACTGTGGTCAACACATCCAATATGTTCCTGCACGCTTTTAGTTTTTGCTTGTTCGGTGAAAGTTAGAGAAGATCAAAATATAATTTCATGGAATCCACAGCACTAAATATAGATTTTAATTGGTTAGTATTTTTGTTTAATACATGCAGTCCCCGATTTACACTGTTCTGACTTACACTCACCGGCTACTTTATTAGGTACACCATGCTAGTAACGGGTTGGACCCCCTTTTGCCTTCAGAACTGCCTCAATTCTTCATGGCATAGATTCCACAAGGTGTTGCAACGATGCTCAATTGGTACCAAGGGGCCCAAAGAGTGCCAAGAAAATATTCCCCACACCATGACACCACCACCACCAGCCTGAACTGTTGATACAAGGCAGGATGGATCCATGCTTTCATGTTGTTGACGCCAAATTCTGACCCTACCATCCGAATATCGCAGCAGAAATCGAGACTCATCAGACCAGGCAACGTTTTTCCAATCTTCTACTGTCCAATTCGATGAGCTTGGGCAAATTGGAGCCTCAGTTTCCTGTTCTTAGCTGAAAGGAGTGGCACCCGGTGTGGTCTTCTGCTGCTGTAGCCCATCTGCCTCAAAGTTGGCCGTACTGTGCGTTCAGAGATGCTCTTCTGCCTACCTTGGTTGTAACGGGTGGCTATTTGAGTCACTGTTGCCGTTCTATCAGCACGAAACAGTCTTACCCTTCTCCTTTGACCTCTGGCATCAACAAGGCATTTCCGCCCACAGGACTGCCGCTCACTGGATGTTTTTTCTTTTTCGGACCATTCTCTGTAAACCCTAGAGATGGTTGTGCGTGAAAATCCCAAGAGATCAGCAGTTTCTGAAATACTCAGACCAGCCCTTTCGGCACCAACAACCAATGCCACGTTCAAAGGCACTCAAATCACACCTTTCTTCCCCATACTGATGCTCGGTTTGAACTGCAGGAGATTGTCTTGACCATGTCTACATGCCTAAATGCACTGAGTTGCCGCCATGTGATTGGCTGATTAGAAATTAAGTGTTAACGAGCAGTTGGACAGGTGTACCTAATAAAGTGGCCGGTGAGTGTACATACCGTATATACTCGAGTATAAGCCGACCCGAGTATAAGCCAAGGCACCTACTTTTGCCACAAAAACCGGGAAAGCTTATTGACTCGAGTATAAGCCTAGGGTGAAAAATTCAGCGGCTACTGGTGAATTTTAAAAATAAAAATAGATACCAATAAAATTACAACTTTTTGCCCAGTTTTACATTAATGTCCCCCATAGGCAGATATAGGCAGTTTAATGTCCCCCATAGGCAAGTATAGGCAGTTTAATGTCCCCCATAGGCAGATATAGGCAGGTATAGACAGTTTAATGTCCCCCATAGGCAGATATAGGCAGTTTAATGTCCTCCAAAGGCAGATATAGGCTTGTATAGGCAGTTTAATGTCCCCCATAGGCAGGTTATAGGCTGGTATAGGCAGCTATATGTCCCCCTAGGCAGGTAATAGGCAGGTATAGGTCATTATCGGCAGGTATGGGTCATCATAGGAAGGGTATAGGCAGGTATAGGTCCTCATAGGCAGGCTATAGGCAGGTATAGGTCCCCCTAGGCAGGCTATAGGCAGGTATAGGTAGGGTCTTAAAACAAAAAACAACCACTTACCTCAATCCCCGCTGCTCCGCCTCCTGGGCGCTCTCCTCCGTCTTCTCGGCACAGGCGGGTGATGTCATCAGGCCGCGCACGCAGCGTGATGACACACGCTGCCTTTGCCGGAAACTCCGGACAGCCGCGAGTTTGCGGCCTCACGGAGTCTACTGCGGAGCAGGGAGTGCTCGCTCTCTGCTCCGCGGTGCTATCTCTTCACCTGTGTGTGCTCTAGAGGAGTCGCATACAGGTGAGAAGATCGCTGACAGCGCCCAGGCCATGGCAGTGCCCGGACGCTGTCAGGTACTCGACATTCAGTTATATGTGCTCCCTGTGGAATCGTATATAACTGAAGCGTCCCTGTCGGCGCACGGGCCATCGCAGCATTTTTTGTGCTGAAAAACTTGGCTTATACTCGAGTATATACGGTATGTCCCCTAGTTAAAAATGGAGACTTATGGGGCATGCTGGCGCTTGTAGTTCTATGTTCCACAGCAGATAGTAGCTGTGGAAAGACAAGTTCCAGCATGCCACCATGAGGTGAAATCTTCTTAAAAGGGGCACAGACAGCAAAACAAATGTAAAAATCTTTCCCTCCACTACCCGAAACTAAAGAATAAACCTTTTGTGCTGTAGTTACATTGAATAAATATACCTGTTCCGACTTACATACAAATTCAACTTAAGTACAAACCTACTGTTTCTATTCCATTCGTAACCTGGGAACTGCGTGTATTCACAAAGACAAAAAAACATCCACTCCAGACTTTGTCAATATGTGAGTAGAAAACACATGAGAATTTCTATCATTTCAACGTTTCGGGCAACGTTCACAAACCATAGGTAGAAGTGATCATTCTGGAGGCTTTCTCCAGCCAAATGTCACTGCAGCAGTAAACTGCTGGCATATTCACATCACTATGAATACTCCAGTAGGTGCCGGACAACGTCATTGCACTGCAGTGACAGTGATTTTTTTTTTTTTCCACAATTTTAGACAGTTTAATAGGATTCCTATGGGGTCCCATTCCTGTGAATCCTGACTCTGTAAGTACAGGATACCGTTGCATAGGCTAGAAGCCATTAGAGAGCTGGGAACTGTTTCTGTAGAATACAGAAAGCTCTTGGGAAAAAAGCTTGTCCATAAGCCATCCACATTATTGAAGGCACTAGGCCTGTTGCAGTGAGTGCTTTACAGCTGCGATATAGGGAACTGTCAGATCATAAAAGTCGCAGTGCTTTATATGCTGCTTTTCATCAGCACAGATTAAAACACTACCGAGCTGTTTACAGAGCTGAACATTGTGTGCCACCATCTTTTCATCTAGTAGCTGACTACCTCAGGCAGGGCTGTGTGTATTCATATTTCTAAGGATTATAATAAAGCCTGGAAAGCATCTGCTATAGGTGGAATTACTGTCATACTCTGCCGAGGTATAATGACATTCTTTATTATCGGACATCATTAATTGCAGGTTACATCACAGTAAAACCATACACGACTACGCACAACACGAGGACACAAACGTATGCAGCTGTAGCCTAAGGCCATGTTCACACGGCTTAAAATGGGCCGTATTTCGGTCCGTAATTACGCGGCGCCGAAGTGGCGCGCAATTACGGGCCGAAAACGCCCAATTCATTACGGTATTCACAGTTACTCCTGAGGAACATGGATTACGTCTCCTCTCCCCGCCCGGCGAAGCCGCCGAGGCAGGGAGAGAATTGACATGTCACTTCTATGCGGCATACGCCCCTAGCATGATAATCAATGGTTCCGAAGAAGTGCCGGCCCCTGCTTTTCCCCCGTATTCCCGCCCGCCCCACGTCCACACGCGTAATTGACGGGGCGAAATTACGTCCGCAATTTAAGCCGTGTGAACATGGCCTTAAGGGTAAATTCACACAGGTCACATTTGCTGTGGAAAATTTTCAAAACAATTATGTACATAGTCTCCAAGGAAATCTGCAAGTCAAACCTGCACCGATTTTTCTGAAGATTATCCAAAGAAAAAAAAATTCATAAATTTAAAAACTTGATTTTGCTGTGGACCCTAGGGTAACCTGCAGCCAAATTTTTCAATAATACATTGCCTGTTGCTTTAAGTGTAGATTTGACGTCTATGGCGTATTCAGTAGTGAAAATCCATGAACAAGAGGCAACAGAAATTGACATACTGTCGAAAAATCCAAACTTCAGGTTAATTTCTGCATGGAAGAACTCTGCTATAGATTTTACCTGCAGATACAATCTGCAACAAATCTATCCAGTGTGAACCTACCTGACCTCCTTCTGTAGCTGCACCTGCCTCCACAAACATGCGCCACCCCCCATATGTTTCCAAAATCTTACAAGGAAACTCTTTTCTTTAAGATTTCTATAGGTGGTTGAAATTCTATCAGATACTTCTTGGCTGTAGATGCCACTATTTGGATAGGAGCTTATAGAGTGGGGAAAAAATGCAGCACAGATCTGCCTGCAGATTTTGTCAAAATCTGTAGCAAATCTGCAGCAATATTAGCGCATATAACATGAAGATTCTGTCGCTAATTTGCAGCAAATTTAAAAGCAGGCTGGGTTCACACATTGTATTTGTGCTGCTTTTCTCAAAGACATTTAAAAACACATCACAAACGCATGCAAAAAACACTTTTTTTTCCCAAAAATGCATGTTTTTTTTAGAAAACAAAAAAGAAAAGTTTGGTCAGCTCACCTGGTATGCTTGTATGAGTAGCCAACGCCCGGATTGAATGACTGAAAGCCCCCCAGTCCAGGAAACCCAAAAAAGGAAAAAAGGCAAATAAAGAAATCCAGCGCACGCACTCATGTATAAGTAGAAAATGGGTTCCAGCGTTTATTTAAAGGGTTTTAAAATATTATGACAGGTATCAAATATAATCGCATCAGCCGCCGCGTTTCAGAGCCGAAGCTCCTTAGTCATGGCATAAAAGTTGCAATGAAATACATTACTTAAATATGGCCCGACCCTCCATACATGATTACACGTCACATCACGTGATTGGGCCGGCAAAGTAAATTACAAACTTAAGAATGTTACTGATAATTAAAAAAAAATGCAGATGTATTTGATGAAAAGCTAATAAATTTCTTTTTAAGATCAAAATCGTTTGTTTAAACCAAGCGGATGTCTAGTACCAAGTTTTTAAAAAACCACCACGCTTCTCGTGCCAGCAATTTTCTTTCTAAAGTCCCCCCTTCTAGGTTTTTTAACCTCTCTTTTTCCCTGAACTATAAGATCCGATGTATCTCCCAAATGTAAAGTCTTGAAAATGCTTGGATGCCATAGATACTCCAATATTGAGGGTCTTTTTGGCATCCAATATGTGCCTAAAAGGATACGTGTCTTTTTGGGGACATGATGTGCATCCCAAGTATTGTAAATGGCATGTGCCGCATGTAATTAATATATGACCCATTTTTGTGTTTTCATTTGCTATATGACTGTATTTTGTGGTTAGTATTCTGTGATGTGGAATGAAAAGTATGTGTGAGATCTGAACATAATTACAAATAGTGCATCTTAGATGTCCACACTATTACATGCCCTTGACTGATAACCAAACATGATCAGTAGAAATTTTATCTTTGGGAAGAGAAAGTGCTAGGAGATAAATAAAGTCTCAAAGTATGTCCGCGTTTAGAGACAAAACGAATATCTTGTGTTGTTAATCTTTGTTCATTATTTGTATAGTCTATTAAATGAAGATGTTTTTTAATAATCTCACAGATCCTATTAAACTGTGGGCTATATGTAGTGGTAAAAGTGATTTTTTTATTGTTATCCTCTTTCTTCTCTTTTACCCTAAATTCTTCAATTTTAGCTTCTTTAGGTTTTAAAAGATCTTCTCTAGTTACTTTCTCTATTCTGCGGCTAGTTTTATCTAAAGACACGTATCCGTAAGCACATATTGGATGCCAAAAAGACCCTCAATATTGGAGTATCTATGGCATCCAAGCATTTTCAAGACATACATTTGGGAGATACATCGGATCTTATAGTTCAGGGAATAGAGAGAGTTAAAAAACCTAGAAGAGGTGGAGACTTTAGAAAGAAATTGCTGGCACGAGAAGCGTGGTGGATTTTTAAACTTGGTACTAGACATCCGCTTGGTTTAAACAAACGATTATGATCTTATAACGCAATATTAGCTTTTTTCATCAAATACATCTGCATTTTGTTTTTAATTATTCAGTAACATTCTAATGTTTGTATTTACTTTGCCGGCCCAATCACGTGATGTGACGTGTATCATGTGATGGAGGGTCGGGCCATATTTAAGTAATGTATTTCATTGCAACTTGATGCCATGACTAAGGAGCTTCGGCTCTGAAACGCGTCGGCTGGATGCGATATATTTGATACCTGTCATAATATTTTAACCTTTAATAAACGCTGGAACCTCATTTTTCTACTTCATACATGAGTGCCGTGTCGCTGGATTTCTTTATTTGCCTTTTTTTCCTTTTGGATGTTTTTTTTAGAGTGCAAGTTTTTTTTAAATAAAATTTAGAACACAGGGACATTCGGATTAATAAAAAGACACATTTATTTTTTTATTGCTGCATTTGTTTTTGGTGCATTTATAAAACACAATTTGTGAACCTAATTCTTCAATAATAAAATAGGTAAAATCTGCTGTATAAATCTGCAACAGAAATTGACATGCTGGCGCTTTAAAAATCCCCATCACAAGTGAATTTTTGACACAAAAAATCAGCAGCAGATGATTAAGATTTGTAAAATTTAATTCACATGCATTGCACCGTAGTCCAGTGTGGATTTTACTTGTGTAAATGTTCATGAAAAATCACTGGCAAGACATGCGTTGGGATTCTTGCACCCCCTCTAACATCACTCTCTATTAACCATCTTTCAGGTTAAGTAAAGGCGATGTATTGTCTTTATTTTCCCATGCTCATATACTATACTTAAAAAAATACGACGATCACCTGCATTTTAATATACATATAACTATTAGCCTTCTATATGATCTATTGAAATTATGGTATTGTGATGTAGATGATGTGGTGCGTATATCATCTTGGGAATCTTGGTATTTGTAATTTAATATGTGATATGTTTTAATAAGTCTTTTTTTGTACATTATTTTTTTACCATATACTTCTCTGTAGGTTTTTGGGTTTGCTGTTGTATATGGTTAATATGTTAGCATTTGTTTGTTCAATTATTTGTACTGTAGGTGTTCTGTTATATTCAGCTGTACATTTTTCTCTAGCAAATAAGCCACGAAAACTGCAGAATCTTCGTCATGTGTGAACTTACCCTTATAAAGCTGAAATAACACAGTATGATATACTGTTTTTTTCTCTTGTGTGGCATTTGCATTGGAATATTTAACCACCTGTTTTTAAGTAAAAAATACCGCAGCCAGATGTTGCTTTAAAGCAGGGGTGTCAAACTAATTTTCACAGAGGGGCCACATCAGCATTATGGTTGCCCTCAGAGACCTATCGAAGGGTGGCTAAGGTGCCTGGATAATGCCGTCAGGAGTGTGCCACCGCCTGTGTTGCTGGGGCTCCAAATCTAAGATAGCGCCAGGCTCCATATGCTGGGCCCACTATCTCTGCCAAACACTGGCTGTGCCTCTGGTGAAAGTGGAGAGCCGTTCCTTTTTTATCCAGACTTTGTCCATTCCCGATCACTGTGTCTAAACTGCCGCTGGTCATATAAAATGGCAGATCGGGCCAGATTTAGCTTATGGGCCCTGAGTTTGACACTTTGTACTTTAAAGTCTATAGTGCAATAGTAAACACTGTACATACAAGTTGTTTTGGTTGGTGGCATTTATGATGTTAGGGTATGTTCACAGGGCTAATTGAAAACCTGAAAACACCCCCAAATCGGAAAAAAAATTTTACAAAAAAAAATCAATGAATATTTTAGAAACAGTAAAATTTACGTTTTGTATTTTGCCTTGCACTTCGTTTGTCAGCCTATGATTTCAAAAATGCGTGCCGCTAAAAGCTGGGTGAACATAACCTTAATGTTTTGGTTAAAAAAACGCAGCATGAATTTTATTTGTTTTCTCTTATGGCTTATATAGGGCTTCAAAAATTCCAAAAAAAGGACATCAAAAGTGCACGTGGGAAGTGTTTGAAGTTCATGCCATTTTCCCACCAGTGTCAAAACGTGTCTGTAAAGGATCCCTTACAGGGAGTGTCAGTTTCAAGTTGGTTGCAGAGCAATATCTGCAAAATGTGGAATACTAGTGTGACCAGTTTTAGCAGAAGGTACAATTTGGGCTAAAAGGGGCATAGGTAAGAGAAGCGTAAAAAATGTGCCCACCTTACAAACTACAAATTGCCCTTGATGTAAAATATTGGTGTAAATTAAGCAATCCAAGAAAAGTGTCTAACGGTGTCGGATTGGGCTGCTTGATTGTTGGGGCCCACCCTATAGCTACTGTATGTACTATACATGACTCGTGTCCTCTTTCTGGAAAGCAACCCCAGTCCTCTGATGCTCAGGGGCCCAAAGGTTTCCCCGTTTCCCAAGGGCCATAGATCGGGTCAAAAGTGATAAAAGATACGAAAAAATTTATAAAAATTTTACGCATGTGATAAATTTGGTGTCATGCCTGCCTGTCTGGTTGAACTTTACAACAAGGATAACAAACCTCCAGTGTTATTTCACCACATGGAAACAAGCGTAAAGGGTGTAACAAACTCCTTACCAAGACATTTGATCTATGTATTATATGCTTATGGATTATTGTGTTCTTTTAAATAGATCCGACCTCTCCTGAATTCATTTTCTAGACCCTAGAGGTGACTGTTTAGTTTAAGACCCATCTGTATAATGTTATCTTGTCATGGCAGATGGGAACTTCAAAATGTAACAACCTCACACCACAGGGGTCGTCTAGGTCAGGGCTCCCCAACTCCGGTCCTCAAAGCCCACCATCAGTCATTTTTTTCGGAAAACCCACAGAATGCACTGACAATAAGAAATCCCCGGGTCCCCATGCTAAGGAAAGCCAGAAAAAAGACCTTTTGGGGCCTTGAGGGACGGGAGTTGAGGACCCCGGTCTGGGTTTTTTAAATTAAAAAAAAAAAAAAATTAATAAAGCAAAAAAAATCACATACCCCCTCCCCACTGTGGGTCCCCCCCCTTCTTCTACTTCCCCTCCAATCTTGTTTTTGGCCATTGTCTGATGTCACCACTTAGAAGTGAGCAGCTCTGAGAGGGGACATCAGGCAATGGCAAGAAAAACAATTGGTAGAAAAAAAAGACAAGGGGAAACCCTCATTTTCCCCCCCCCCCCCCAAAAAACGGAAAGGGGGGGGGGGGGGAAATAAAAAAACCCCGGGGAACTCCCCTCAAACCAAGACTTTTTCAAAAAAGGGATATTTCCCCCGGCCAAGAAGCCACTGCCATCTTCACCCCAAAATCGTATTTAGCCCCTTTATGATAAAGTAAATAAAACTTTTAAAATGTGTGGGGTGGGGCACAACGCACGGAAATCTTTGCTCTGTTTTAGTCATAGGAAAAGAAAAATGAAAATGATGGCGGTGTTGGATCTGTTTCATTAACTATAATGGGACCTTCGATTTTCCAGCGGTTCACTCCCCGGGGTTTTATCCAGTGTTTGTAGCCCAGCCCTGGTCTTTCCCTATGTGGCCTTTTAAAGGTCCCTCACCACCCCTGGGGCCCTTTTATCTTTTTTGGTAGCCCTGTGGCTTGTATCTAGTACCTGTATCCCCCGTTTGGTCTTCCCCTCTTTTTTCACCTCACAACAGCTGATCTCTTTTATCAGTGCCCGTTCCCGGCCCTGGGCTCCCCTTGGGCAGCCCCCCAGGGCCCCACACAAGCTCTGTACTAGTATCTTGCTGTTTTCCCGGCCCTGGTCCCCCACCCTCTGTACTTGTATCTAGTGCCTGTATCCCGCCCCGGGGCTTCCCTTGTGCAGCCCCAAAGGTCCCCTCACAGCTCGAATGTACTAGTGCCTGTATCCCGGCCCTGGTCCCTCACAGCTCTGTACTTGTATCTGGTGCCTGTAACCCGCCCCGGTTCCCCCCTATGTCAGCCCCACAGTCCCTCACGCTTTGTACTTTTTCGTGCCTGTATCCCAGCCCTGGTCCCTCACAGCTTGATGTATTGGGGCCCGTATCCGGCCCGGTCTCCCCAAACAGCCCCACGGTCCCCCAAGCTTGTACTTGTACTGTGCCGTATCCCAGTCCCGGTCTCCTCTTTCGCCCCCCAGGTCCCTCACAGCTCTGTACTTGTATCTAGTGCCTGTATCCCAGCCCTGGTCTCCTCTATGTGCAGCCCCACAGGTCCCTCACAGCCCTGTACTTTTTATTTTTGCCCGTATCCGGCCCTGGTCTCCCTATTGCAGCCCAAGGTCCCTCACAAACTCTGTACTAGTTCTGGGGCCGTTTCCCGGCCCTGGTCTCCTTAAAGTGCAGCCCCCCGGGCCCTCACAGCCCCGTACTTGTATTATGTCTGTATCCAGTCCGGCCCCCTCTATGTGCAGCCCACAGGTCCCTACGCCTTACTTGTTCTAGTGTCTTTCTCAGCCCTGGCTCCTCAGTTCAGCCCCACAGGTCCTCACACCCGTACTTGTATCAGTGCCTGTTTCCCCCCCGGTCCCCTACGCTCGTAAATTGTATCTAGTGCCTGTATCCCAGCCCTGGTCCCTCACAGCTCTGTACTTGTACTGGTGCCTGATCCCCCCTGGTCTTCACGCTCGTACTTGTATCTGGGGGCCGTTTCCCCGCCCCGGTCTTCACAGCTCTGTACTTTTTTCTAGTGCCCTGTACTCCCCTGGCTCCTTTTGCACCCCAAAGGGCCCTCCACACAAGCCTATACTTGTATCTAGGCCGTATCCCAGCCCGGTCTCTCCAAACTCTGTACTTGTATTAGTGCCGTATCCCGGCCCCGGTCTCTCAAGCTCTGTCTTGTATCTAGTGCTGTATTCAGCCCGGTCTCCAAGCTCTGTACTTTATCTAGGCCGTATCCGCCCTGGTCCCCTCCAGCCCGTATTGTATCTGGCCGTATCCGCCCTGGTCCCCCACAGCTCTGTCTTTTTTTTCTAGTGCCTGTACTCAGCCTGGCTCTCACGCTCGTACTTGTATCTGGTGCCTGTATCCCGGCCCTGGCTCTCACGCCCTGTACTTGTATCTAGTGTGTTTTCAGCCCCGGCTCTCAAGCCCTGTTCTTGTATCTGGTGCCTGTATCCCAGCCCTGGCTCTCCAGCCTGTACTTTTATCAGTGCCGTATTCACCCTGGCCCCTACGCTCTGTACTTGTATCGGGGGCCTTATCCGGCCCTGGTCTCTCACGCCCCGTACTTTTTAATCTGGTGCCTGTAATTTGCCCTGGCTCCTCTAGTGCAGCCCCCCAGGTCCCCAAAAGCCTGTACTTTTTTCTAGGGGCCCGTATCCCACCCTGGGCCCTCCAACGCCCTGTCTTTTATCTAGTCCTGATCCCGGGCCCTGGTCTCTCACACTCGACTTGTTCTAGTGCCGTACCCGCCCTGGTCTCTCACAGCCCTGTACTTGTATCTAGTGCCTGTATCCCGGCCCTGGGCCCTCTAATGTCAGCCCCACAGTCCCTCACACTCTGACTTGTTCTGTCCCGTTTCTCGCCCCGGTTCCCCCCCATTGCAGCCCCCAGGTCCCCACAGCCCCCATTGTATTGGTGCCTGTATTTTAGCCCCGGTCCCCCCCTTTGTGCGCCCCACGGCCCTCCCCAGCTCGTACTTGTTCTAGTCCTTTTTCCCCGGGCCCCGGTCCCCCATTGCAGCCCCACAGGTCCCTTCCCGCTCTGTTTGTTTTTGTCCTTATCTCAGCCCCGGGGCTCTCCACTCTGTCTAGTCTGGGGCATTTCCCGGCCCTGGGCTCCCCAAAAGCCCTTACTTGTATCTAGTGCCTGTATCTCAGCCCTGGTCTCCTCTATGTGCAGCCCCACAGGTCCCTCACAGCTCTGTACTTGTATCTGGTGCCTGTATCTCAGCCTGGTCTTCCAAGCCCTGACTTGTATCTGGTTTTTTTTTCCCCCCCCCCGGGGCTCCCCTAGTGCAACCCCCCCAAGGGCCCCCCAAAAACCCCACTCGTCTTTTATCTAGGCCGTATCCCCCCCTGGTCTCCCCAAAAGGGGAGCCCCACAGGTCCCCCCACCCCCTGTACTTTTTTTCTAGTGCCCGTATCTCAGCCCCCGGTCTCTCCAGCCGCTTTATCTAGTGCTGTTCCCGGGCCCCGGGCCCTCACACTCTTTACTTGTATCTAGTGCCCGTACTCACCCTGGGCCCCCACAGCCCGAAATTGTATCGTTGGGCCCGAAACCCGCCCGGCCCCCCCCCCCCTGTACTTGTATCGGGGCCTGTACCCAGCCCGGTCTCCTTAGTGCAGCCCCACGGCCCTCACAGCTCTGTATTTTTTATCGGTGCCTTATTCACCCTGGCCCTAAAAGCTCGTATTGTTACACCGTATCCAGCCCGGTCCCCCCCTTTTTGACCCACGGTTAAGTTGTATTGTATTTTGTGTTCCCCGCCCCCGGCCCTGCTCTTTTTAGATTAGGTGTTCTATGTTTAAGTGGGGGGGGTTTGTAGGTTTTTGTGATTGGTGGGGGGAGGGGGGGGGGGGGAGGTTTAATTAGAGGGAAAAAGGGGCCCTTTTTAAACACTTAACGGCCCCCCGCACAGGCTTTTTCCGTTGGAAGAGACGTAGAGCGGCCGTGTGGAAACAGCACGGGCCCCCCCCGGAGTATACGGGACAGGAGCGCCCCGAGGGCCCCGGCTGCGGGAGGTTTTGCTCATAGCCCCGTACAAACCCACCAGGGGGAAAGACAATCCCCGGGTAGGTACGCCCCGGGGTGTCGCGGAAAGTTCCTGTGGACTTTGTGCTGAACCCTGTGCAGGAGGGAAGGGGTTAATAGTTGTCAGTGCTGGGGCTGGGAAGGGAGCTGGTCTGTCACTATAGACCTGGTCCCCTCATCCACAGCCAAGTGACTATCCATCCATCCGGCCGGGCTGCTGCCCCTGACAGGTGACTGTATCCATCCGGCCGGGCTGCTGCCCCTGACAGGTGACTGTATCCATCCGGCCGGGCTGCGGCCCCTGACAGGTGACTGTACCATCCGGCCAGGGTGCTGCCCCTGACGGTGACTGTACCCCCATCCGGGGCCGGGGTGCTGCCCCGACAGGTGACTGTATCCCCTCCACCCCCCGGGCTGCTGCCCCCTGACGGGGCGTATCCATCCCTCCGCCGGGCTGCGCCCCCTGACAGGTGACTGATCCACCACCCCGGCCCCGGGTGCTGCCCCTGACAGGTGACTGTATCCATCCGGCCAGGCTGCTGCCCCTGACAGGTGACTGTATCCATCCATCCGGCCGGGCTGCTGCCCCTGACAGGTACGTATCCCCCGCCCGCGTGCCCCTGACAGGTGACTTATCCATCCGGGCCGGGGTTTCCCCCTGACGGGACGACCATCCGGCGGGCTCTGCCCCGACGGGGATGTATCCACCCGGCCGGGGTGCTGCCCCCGACATGACTGTATCCACCTTTCCGGCCGGGCTGCTCCCCCGACAGGTATTGTCTGTGCTCCCGCAGTGTTTACGGTGCGTACGGGATGTCCCCCGGGACTTTCCCGCGTGATACTGCGTACGTGAGTCACGGACTCCGCGTGATCGGTCTGTGCGGAAAGTCACGGGTCCGCATTTTATCCCCTCTGTGCGTGATGCCGGGACTCCTGCTTGATACGGTGTGTACGGGATTCACGGGACCCTGCAGTGTTTAAAGGTGCTGTAGGGAAGTCACGGGACCCCGCATGTATACGGTTGTGCGTGAGTCCGGGACTCCTGCAGGGATACGGGCTGTGGTGAAGTCCGGGGCTCCTGCAGTGTATACGGTTTTCTGTGGGAAGCACGGGACTCCTGCATTTACTTCTGACGGAGTCACGGGACTCCTGCAGTGTATACGGTGCTGTGCGTGATGTCACGGGAAAATCCGCAGGTTTAAAGGGGTGTGCGTGATTCCCCGGGACTCCTGCAGTGTTCGGTCGTGCGTGAGTCCGGGACTCCTCAGTGTATACGGTTCGAATGATGCACGGGACTCCTGCAGTGTATACGGTGCTGTGCGTGATGTCACGGGACTCCTGCAGTGTATACGGTCTGTCGTGAGTACGGGGCCCCCCCCAGTTAACGGTGCTGTAACGGGTTCACGGGACTCCCCGGGTATACGGCTGTACGGGATTACGGGACTTGCAGTGTATCGGTCTGACGGGATGAAAGGGCCCTGCAGTGTATACTTTCTGTCGTGATGTCACGGACTCCGCGTGAAAAGGTGCGTGCGTGAGTCCGGGACTTGCATGTATACGGGCTGTAAAGGGGTTCACGGGGCTCCTGCATTTTATACGTTCGTCGGGTGTCCCCGGGGCCCTGCAGTGTATACGGTGCTGTACGGGATGTCACGGGACTCCTGCAGTGTATACGGTTTTACGGATGTCACGGGGCTCCGCATGTAACGGGGCTTTTACGGGAGTCCGGGATCCGCAGTGTAACGGTGCGTTCGGGGGTGTACGGGGCTCCTGCAGGTATACGGGGGCTGAAAAGGGATTTCACGGGACTCCTGCAGGTTAAAAGGTCTGTATGGGGGGTCACGGGACTCCTGCAGTGTTTTCGGTGCTGTACGGGGGTGTCACGGATCCTCGGTAACGGTGCGTACGTGATGTCACGGGACTCCTGCAGTGTATACGGTGCTGTACGGGATGTTGCTTCTGAACACTGGGGTTGGATGTCCTTGCTGGTCTCTAGCTCTTTGCTCCTATGGTCTGGCCTTTTGATGGTTGTCTGCATATGACATGGTTTCTGTAGTAAGCAGTTTGTTGTGCGAGGCATGTTGGCAGAACAGGAGGGAGGATCCCCATCTGCTTGGAAACCTTAATGGAATTTGCATGTGAATGCAACGATCTGCAGGCTGGGGGCACGGTACAGCCATCATTTAAACCTGCAGGGGCATGTGGCCCAGCCATGGCGGTGTAGTATCACAGTCTTCACACCTACAAAGCAGAGTTTTAATACCCCCATGGATAATACTAGTATGTGTGCGGGCACGCTGGGGGGCCTGGCGTAGGTGCGGGCACGATGGGGGGCCTGGCGTAGGTGCGGGCGCTCTGGGGGGCCTGGCGTGGTTGCAGCTGAGGGCGCCGGAAGTGCAATAAGCATCGCGCAGAGATCAGAGAAGTCTGTGTAGTAGTGTAATGTAACAATCGCCATATAATGCAGCCTCAGATAATCCGAATAGTACATGTAATACACCTGCAGTGCTGTGGAGTTGTGCTGGTTTGCTTCTGCATCGCAATTCTAGTATTGGCAACTCTTATTTCATGTTATTAGGAGGTTTTGATTGACGTTGTCTTTAGTGTTGGTTGCTATGACGAAACCTACATGGTTTGTCATAGCAACCCTATTTATCATAAAGTCAACTGTGCACCAGGTTGTGTATTGCAGGCATCAATTCACAGATCCGATGACGTGATTGTAAGAAGATCACATCTAGAATACCCACTGCTGTATATTGGCCTACACACTAGTACTAATAATGTCCATGTCTTCTCAGTTATAGACAGGTGTACCTTAAAATGAAGTCTATGAACATATACACTCACCGGCCACTTTATTAGGTACACCATGCTAGTAACGGGTTGGACCCCCTTTTGCCTTCAGAACTGCCTCAATTCTTCGTGGCATAGATTCCACAAGGTGTTGCAACGATGCTCAATTGGTACCAAGGGGCCCAAAGAGTGCCAAGAAAATATTCCCCACACCATGACACCACCACCACCAGCCTGAACCGTTGATACAAGGCAGGATGGATCCATGCTTTCATGTTTGTTGACGCCCAAATTCTGACCCTACCATCCGAATGTCGCAGCAGAAATCGAGACTCATCAGACCAGCAACGTTTTTCCAATCTTCTACTGTCCAATTTCGATGAGCTTGGGCAAATTGGAGCCTCCAGTTTCCTGTTCTTAGCTGAAAGGGGTGGCACCCGGTGTGGCTTCTGCTGCTGTAAGCCCATCTGCCTCAAAGTTCGCCGTACTGTGCGTTCAGAGATGCTCTTCTGCCTACCTTGGTTGTAACGGGTGGCTATTTGAGTCACTGTTGCCTTTCTATCAGCTCGAACCAGTCTGGCCCATTCTCCTTTGACCTCTGGCATCAACAAGGCATTTTCCGCCCACAGGACTGCCGCTCACTGGATGTTTTTTCTTTTTCGGACCATTCTCTGTAAACCCTAAAAGATGGTTTGTGCGTGAAAATCCCAGGAGATCAGCAGTTTCTGAAATACTCAGACCAGCCCTTCTGGCACCAACAACCATGCCACGTTCAAAGGCACTCAAATCACCTTTCTTCCCCATACTGATGCTCGTTTGAACTGCAGAGATTGTCTTGACCATGTCTACATGCCTAAATGCACTGAGTTGCCGCCATGTGATTGGCTGATTAGAAATTAAGTGTTAACGAGCAGTTGGACAGGTGTACCTAATAAAGTGGCCGGTGAGTGTACAGTATATAAAATGTGTGTTTTATATTCATAGATGTGTAAGCATATATTTGTGTATATATATATACACACACACATACCCTGTTTCCCCGAAGATAAGACACCCCCGGAAATAAGACCTAGTGCATTTTTGGTTATGAATTTCAGAGTCTGGCTGCTTCTGCTGATGTTTGTGATGAAATCACTACAGTATATTAATACATGGTGATGTTTTGTTCAACAGTAAATGTGAATTATTGTTCACAGAAAAAAAAACATCCCCTAAAAATAAGTCTTGGCTCGTCTTTAGGAGCAAAAATTAATATAAGACACTGTCTTATTTTTGGGGAAATGGTGTATATAGATAGATGTGCATATTTGTGTATGTATACATGCATGTGTGTATATACATCTCTATAGATATATATGCTGACTTTCACGTTGCTTATTCGCAATCCTGCCACTCACTATACATTTTCACTACGGCAGCAGGAGAATGGTTCACAAGCTGTACATTTCCAGGTATACTGCCACACTCACCCCTTTTATAAAGGCAACAAGGGTGTGTGCAGACAGCCTAGCACACACTTTATATACCCACCAGGCCAGCTCCCCACATGTGACTTCCTTTATAAGCGGTGTGCTTCTGATGTCACAATCAGGATGTCTATCTCTCTATCCATCCTTCCTATCTTGGCCTAGTTACTGCAGTAAACACTTCTCTGTCGGCCCTCCAGGGTCTCTCCCGTTTTTTAGTTGAATAGTCCAGCTGAATTTGACGGCAAAATGTTGCAAATCTCTCCGGAGCCCCTGACAAGCCGGCTATGTTCACACGGCTGACTTTGGGACGGATTTCAGTCCGTAATTATAGCGCCGTAATTATAGAGAACTATGGATTCCGTCTCTCCATGCACATTATCCTGGCGGGATCCGTGGATAATGGAGGTCTATGGGGCCGTCCCGCAATAAGCCGTCTGCACATAGCCTAAATCTAGTGATCGTTAGCTATGTTGGATGCTGCTCATGCACTCTGCATCTGTCGCACCTCTATAACTTCCTCTATAAACAGCAGCCAGGCGGCAGGTGTGAACTTGCTCGGTGGTTCTAGGCTCTTGTTTAAATGAAGACTCATTTGCATCAATTAGTAAGAGCCAGACTCTAATCCCTGACAAATGTCAGTGTCACCGATACAATATTGGAGTCACAATGCTGCAACAATCAGAGGAAGTGTTTTCTTTTTTGTCTCTGGTTGCTATGGTGACGTTCTATTACCCAGTGCAGAGATCAAGCCGAAAATAGAAACATTGTGTTAAATTTGTTAATTGCTGTCAGAATTAGCAATATGTGAGAAGACGCCGCTCTTGGTAAAAGTTCAGCAGAGAGATTTGGTGTGTGGCTGGGAATGTTATGGCTTGGGATTTGTGTGATCTTATTAGAACTATCCTGTACTTTGCTGTTATTTTATTGAGTGAAGCCTGGACTCCAGGTAACAAGCAGCCTTCAGCTGAGGTGAGCGGTGACATAATGGTTGAACACTGCAGCAATCACTGGCCTTGGCGTTTGGAAACGGCCATTAAGAATCGTGGCAGCTCTTGGCTGTAGTGTTATTTTATACCTGTCAATTATAAGCACAGATGCTTTCCGTCTGCCTCTCCGCAGGTAACCGATGCTCCATTGACTTGTGCTCTCTGAATGGAGGATTGCCTTTCTTCTCGCTTGTGTAGTCCCAAGTATGTTCACAATCAGGGCTGTGGAGTCGGAGTCAGAGTCTATTTTGCAGGAGTCGGAGTCGTCATAAAAGGGACAGACTCCCAAAATATATAATAAGTTGGTCCAGTTAGTTTGATGCAAAGAGCAAGAGACATTGGGTCCGGCCAGTGCTACTGCTCCCATATCTTCAGCCTCATCACATGAGGAGTGTAATTGATGACATGGAGCAGGCAAAGCGCTGCCCCAGGGGAAAAGATTCTGCTCCCAGGGCAAACGGGTTTCAGCAACATTTTTCACCCGATTTCAAAGAAGTAGAAGATGAACCATTCATCAAAACTGCCTGTGGCTGAGGCAATTCCTTTATACCCTGACAATGTGTAGAGATGTTACCCTGTGGTTAACGCTTTGCCCCCAACCCAAGTGAGTGTAGAGAGGCCGTTCTCTAGCCTGGAAATAATGAGATCAGATGTGAGGTCATGTATAGGATCTGATGGAGGCAATACTATTTCTCAGAACAAATTCAGAGACTTCACACATGTTCCTGCAGTGTTTTGCATATTTAAAATTTTTTTATGTTCTAAAGTCATATCCAATAAATATATTTTACACTGACAAGCAAAATGGTAACAATGGTTTGAACTTGTGACTTTCAGGCTCCATATCTCTCCATCCACTACAGCTTTGTACATGAGGCTACTGTAATTGTATATACAGTCATCTTACCTTTCTTATACATAAATTTGACTTGCAAATATTTAACATCTGCTTAGTTCTGCAGATTCTTTCCTGTAACTGCATTGTTACTGTTTTGCTCCTAAAAATTAAAATGTTAAATTTTATTATTTTGTTAGTATTTGTGAAATCCACCTTTGGCTTTCTATACTGCCTGAATTCTTCTGGGCTCTGGATCAGATTCTAGCAGGTCTTGACCAAAATCTGATCCCAGGTCTCTCTTATGCGTTCCCAATGTTGGTGCAGACTGGACTTGGATACAAATGCAGCTTTTTCTTCAACTCTTCCCATAAGTGTTCAAAAGATCAAAACATTGTTACCCTTTTGCTTGTCAGTGTCTGTTCTACCTAAATAGCTCGATTATTGTATCATAAGGTGATAAACAGCCGGATGTTACCACTTTACTACAGTAAAGTTATCACTTAAACATGCACCATGTATGAGGGAGTCAGGAGTCGGAGGTTTGGGAAATTGAGGAGTCGGGGCTTTGACTTGCTGACTCCACAGCCTTGTTACAAATGATGCTGGCCTATGGGGACAATGTGTATGTGCTTATGGAAGATACAGCTCTCTGTTTCTTTCTATTACACTGCTCTATTTGTCTCTCTGTGCAAAGGGAGCTGCATTTTGAATTCTAACCCTGCTAAACATGATGAAGTCGACACATGCAGGTGGAGCTTACATGGTGTACTGTGGCGCTCACAGGTATGCACCGCAAAATGGGTCTATTGCCCTGTTGTATGTATGCACTTGCACGGCTGCATTCACACAGCGCAGTTTTGGTGCAGTTTTAACTGCGCTGCAATTACACTGCCTTTATTACCAGCAAGCTTCTTTCACTTCTCTAAACTGTTTGAAAAGGTTTTTCAAGTAAGTAATTAATTACGGTGTTGGAAGTCTTGTGGAATGCAAACACACTAATTGATTACTCACTGTCCAAACAGTTTAGACAAGTGACAGAAGCTTGCTGGTAATAAAGGCAGTGTAATTGCAGCGCAGTTAAAACTGCACCAAAACTGCGCTGTGTGAAAGCAGCCCAAGCGTGTAATTTTAACACAATTGCGTATACACCTGATAGGATTGACCTGTCAATTCTTCTCAGGCGCGCACAAAAAACGAGAGAGCATGTATTTTACATTACAGTCTGAGAAGTGTACTTGCACATTGTTTTGGGCGGATTTTGGTGGCAAATGCACACACAAATACGCCCCAAAATATGCCCTGTGAACATATCATTAGGCTTCACTCGCATCACGTCTCTAGCCCCTGTTTGTGGTATGTGTCAGGACACCATGTAAAACTTATCCCCATCGAGATCTGTAGGACAGACCAGGTCTGAATTGGTAAATAGGGCAAAAGCAGTCAAATTCAGACTACCTTCGCCTTATTGACCTCTAAGGGGCTGCCATGGGCCCTGGTGTGGTATCCGCTTGGATACATTTATTTTTTTTTTACTGTATCATGATGGATAGATACCATTAACGGGGGAAACAACATGATGTGGATGGGGCCTTGCAGGATGTTTATCCAGTTTTCTTACTTTTAAGCAAATACACAAATCTTTAATAGATGAAAATGTGGGCTTCATGAAACCTCAGTAGGATACCTCAAACAAGTGGAAGGAAAATAGATTTTAATGCATAGGAAAAATAATGTAATCGCCTTGTAACTTGCAACTGTTAAATACACATCTAAAAATGCTAATTAGTTTCAGTTAACGATGTTACCAAGCTGTTGGACTTGGTTAATTAAAAAAGATGACACCCAATCATACACAGTTATTTTTTTTAAAGCTTTTATTTTTGAAAAATGTTGTGAAAATACAAGATATCAAAAAGGTAGAACAATCCCATCTTCAAACATACAAGAAGTAGCATCCCTACAAGACATCTACTGCAAGGCATATTATATTCCCCCTCCCTAGCAGTACTTCAACACATATCATAAATACATTTCACTGATGAGGAAGCTCAACATGTATATCCACGTATATAGCCAAAAGCGTGATATGGAGCTGGGATGCAGACCCAATTCTTCTTACAAAGAATGTGGCAAAAGATGTTGGTTGTTCCCAGTTAGCTGTGTGTAAGGCGATGTCTACACAGCTCAGGTTTTTCATTGGATTTTCGACAGTTTCTTTATTTCGAATCCACCATTAACCCGTCTGTAACTTGTGCTGTGTAGCCCTCAATAGAATATCTGTGCTGTAGTCTACACAGCACGGATTTTTTAATGAGCATTACTAAACCGCCGGCCGTCCGGAGGAAGAGAGAACATGTTCTATCTTCTGCCAGATTCCTATAGCCCTCAATGTACAGGACCGTGGGAAATCCAAAATCTGACCAAAACCACCAAAGTGCGGCACAGTTAAAATACTGTCGGATTTCGAATGGTATTTTAACTTAGCTGTGCAGACATAGCCTAAGACTTACTGGAAGGTTATTAAAGGAATCCTACATGTAGACAAAAGAAACCTCAAAGCATCCGGATAAAAAGCTCGAAGCAACATGCCTTGAAAATAGAAAATGTAAAGCTCAAAGGAGGAAACGGGAGCATTTGTGGCGGCAGAACAGACGGAAATCATCTGATTGAAATGGGATTTACACATAGAAAAGCCAAATGAAACTGGTGCGAACAGCTAAAGAGAAGAAAACAAGGTTACAGTGGGGAAAGAGAAGTGAGAAGTGGGCTGGAGAGGTTGCTTTCAATGCTTCTCACCACTGAGCAAAGAGTGTTAAAGCTTTTCCTCAGGAAAGGCGCAACGCCTCAATGACAGGGCAACAAGCAGTCTAGACCTCAGCCCAGCGAAACATCTCTGGGGGGGAGTCAACAGTTGGTCTCTGACAAAGCTCCATTCTGCACAGCTGGGAACCGTTCGCATGTACAATATTGTTTGTGACGTCACTGCCTTAAAAAATCCAGAGGGAGAGCAACAAATTACTAGTTATGACTTTTTTTTTTTTTCTTTTTCTTGGTTTGATCTGGAAAAACATGCCTTTTGTTAAAATAAATTGATTTCTTCTTACTTAGGCCGTGTTCACACGGCTTATTCCCGACGGATTTGTGCGCCGTTAATGTAGCATCAACAAATCCGCCGTGAATAAGGGGCGGGACAGGGGCGCCGCTCCCCGGTCCCATAGACAATGCATTGTTTACCGTGCGCGTTCCGTGCCGTAAATAATGTGCCATGTCACTTTCATTCTCCCCGCGCGCGGGATTCGCCGAGCGGGGAGGAGCGACAGAATCCACTGTTCTCTATGAGAAACCAAAACCAAAAAAGGAACCCATATAAAATGTGTCAAAAAACTTTATTAATGTTACATAATCACAAAATCCCCTTGAAAAAGCGTTCAGCGAAACGCGCGTCGGGGCGGCACGGAGATCCAGCTGCCACTATCCTCGGGCATTTCCATCATCTTATCGGGACCCCTCTTCTGTGGTATGGTATTGTTTGCATTTGGCCAGCTGGTTGTTTTTCACATTATATATTTTTTTTTTCATAAGGAGATGGGGTTTTTCTCCTTACATGAATTTCATATATTTTTTTGGTTGTGACCCTGGATCTCCGTGCCTATACATTTATTTATTTTTATCTGGGTGGGGGTACTGTTTTTTGTATGTTTTTTGTATGATTATCTTTATGATGTCATTTTGGCTGTTTTATTATTTTGTGATTATGTAACATTAATAAAGTTTTTTGACACATTTTATATGGGTTCCTTTTTTGGTTTTGGTTATGCTTGTGGCAACCCTTTTTGTTGCATAAATTTATCAGCATCTATATCCCGGATGCATTGATTATAGGTTAGTAGTTGTTCTCTATGAGAGCAGTGGATTACCATAATTGCTGCCGCGGATTGGCGCCGTACTGCAGCGCAAATCCGGCGTGCAGTACGGTGCCAATCCGCGGCAGAATAAGCCGTGTGAACGAGGCCTTACTGAGAAATATTTCACAGCAGCAGAATGTCCAGCTAGTAAAACATTCTTTTGTGTGTCCTGTTTTAAATGTTACAGTTTAGGCCTCGTTCACACGGCTTATTTCAGAACGTATTTACATCAGATTTCCGATCGTAAATACATTCCGAAATCAGTTGCAAATCAGTGTGAAATAAGTGTCACTAAGTGTGGCACGTATTTCGCAACAGATTTGCAATCCCCATTTATTATATGGGGTGAATCCGTTGCGAATTCCGGCACAATAATTGACAGGCTAATTGTTTTTCCGGCCGTATTGCGGCGGCAATACGGTGCCGAAATACATGTCGTCTGAACGACGACGCGTATTTCCCATTAAAACCAAAATTAAATGGCCTGCCACTTATTTCAAACTGATTTCGGAACGGATTTACGATCGTAAATACGGCGGCAAATCCGTTCTGAAATCAGCCGTGTGAACGAGGCCTTAGATTGTTCCAGCAATACTGTCGGGGTAGATGTTGTGTTGTAATTGGGGCAAAAGGACAGAACTGAGGGCTCTGAAGGGGAACCACTGCTGTAGAGAATAAGATGCATTATAAAGGAAGTATACGACTAAGAACGTCATGTATGAACGGAGCTGCGCTATTTTTTTGTCGTGCTTTGAGCCAAACAAACCATCGTATCCCTGTTCTATAGATGTATAAGCCGTCAAATGTGCAATCTACGTCAGACACAACACTTTTGAATGTGCCAAAGATGCGGAAGATGTGTTGGGCCACAGTAATACAATGCGCCAAAAATGCTGGCGAGAAACTGTCGGACCAATCCAAATCCGTTTCAAAGGGGCATGGCTGAGACTACTTTTGCCATGCAGGACACCGTTCTAAAGAGTTGGTAGCCACTTTCATCCATACTGTCAGGTTGTACACTATGACGGGTAGAACTGGCGAATTGGCGCCAGGTTCATACAGTGTCTATGAGCTTGTAATATGAACCTATAGGCGCGCCATGTTCCACTATGCAGGTCTATGTACCAGACAGTGGTGTTTGCATGAATCCTGAGGTTCTTGCTCAACAATATTGATGCAAAACAATGTCGTTTTCGTGAATGTGAGTGTATGCTAGCAGACATGTATGAGCGGAGTTTCCATCAGGTTATTTTTAATAAATCTATCATATTTTGACCCTAAGGATAGATTGCAGGGTCTTCTCTCCCTCTGTGCCAGTTGTTAGTCATTTAGGGCAACATGTCCCAATACACAAACGCCAGTTTTTTGGTCTATTTTGCGACAAAAAAACACTTTTGAAGCCATATTCTTGATGTAAATGAACGGTCGTACACCAAAACTAGGCACATTATACGCCGGGCACGACACATCGTAATGCGCCTATCAATGCTATGCTGTGCGCCGCGATTTGCGCAATGTGCCTATTGAGGCACATTACATACACTTCCATTGATATGCTATGTGCTGCGATTTGCACAATGCGCCTTTTTAGGCGCATTATGTTTGCTATGTAAAGTATACCTGACACTAGATTTTTGAGAGGATCGCACTTTCTGGCGCTCTTTACACTGATTTAATGTGCCCAAAAACTGCTGCGGCGCCGCCAATTTTCGGACATGTTGCCTTTAGTGTTGCCACTGTACTTTATGCATGGAACCCAAATTGGAATTAATGACGCTTTAAAATAAATAATATACAATAGATCCATATAAAAAGTGTATCTATATCTTTTAACTAAATTTTTAAGCAAAAAATATATGGTGAAAAAATTGCAGGTGTAAACCCAGCTTTGGCACAGCATTGCCAGATTCCACTCCTTTGCATGTAATTGCCTAAATGTGATGTGCTGCTAGTGACATAAGGTGAAGTGAATGGTGCCTTTTGATTTCACGTCATGTTCAAGTCCTCTCTTCTTTGGTTGCCCACCTTAGCTTTTTATATCTTGTGGGCTTGTAAAATAGACTTTGTTGGCTAAGACCATTTCTGGAAATGGTTGAAGTAATCATGGTACTGAGAGGGAGTAGGTGTTTGGCAGTCGTATTTTTTTATGCTGTGAACACATTTCACCGTTCCTAAATTCTCAGATTCAGTAATAGCCATTTGTCTTCATATAATCTTGACTAAAAATACAATGGTAGAATTACAGCAAGGTGCAAAGGAATCCGAGGGTCATTGTGGCGAGCCTGTCCTGGTGTGGACTACTGACTTTTTTTTCATTTGCATTTTTTTTAAAACTGTAAAAAGTGTGGAATGTTCTGTTATACTTCATCTGTACTTGATCCCGACCTGAATTGTGCACAAACAATTGACAACCTGTGGAAACCAATCAGAAGCCAGGAAAAAAAGGATTTTATTACGATTCTTTGAGTGCTAAAATTCTGATTGGCTTCAGATTTTTCCCACAGGCGGCTGATTGGTTACCCAAAATTTGAGTTGGGTTGAATTGTTCTGACCCGATCTTAAAGCACAACATTAATCTGTATTATTCTCTTCAATATAAATGTACCTTTTGTAGGTAGCTATATACTTTGTAGGCTCCATGTCATATGTGTCATCTTCTGCATAGAAACCTCCCTGCTAGGAGGCAAAATAGACTTCCACTGTCACGCAACCTTGTTTGCTTTATTGCCATGAACTGTAAGGGCATGTCCCCACTGCACGGGTTTTCGGCCGGTTTTTCAGACCGCCTGAAAAACCGGCCGAAAATGAGCACAATTGTGCTCTATGGAAAACCCGTGCAGCAGTCCCCACTGCACGGGTTTTCCGCCCGGCGGTTTTGTGGCCGGCGGTACCGGCGGCAAAACATAGAACATCTACTATCTTCTGTCCGGTTTTCGGACGGAATATGTGCATGTCTATGGGAGGGGGGAGGGCTGTTCTCCGCTCATCATGGAGAAAAGCCGTCCCCTCCGCGGCCGTGGAGACAGCAGCAAAACCGGACAAATACCGGCCGGCAAACCGTCCGGTATTTGTCCTGTGCCGTGTGAACGGCCCCTAATGAGGTTCTCTTTATTAAGGGGCTGTTCACACAGCATTTTTGTATCCGTGTTGGATCCGAAAATTGCATCCAAAAACGCAGCGTCGATTGGATCCAACACAGATGTGTTTTTGGATGCACCAGGATCGTTCCCTATAGTTTATTATTGGGCTTCTGCTGCGTCTTGACATGTCATATTCTTGGAACAGATCTGAAAGACGCAGTGAGACACGCACTGGTGATCACTCGTGTGAACGCTGATGTGTGTTTGTAATAAGCAATGTAAATCACATTGCTATTTATTAGATACGTGTTTTGGTCCGTTTGGGACAGAGGGATCCAAATACGTATCTAAAAGCGTATATTCACAGTGACCCAACATGCCCTAATTGCGGGGTTGGCTATGACTGATCTAGGGGCTGAAAACCATTGCAGTCTTGTTTCAGCTGCCGCCCCCGTTCACTCGGCGTAATCGCGGGGTGAAATACGTCCCGCAATTACACCGTGTACATACCTTAACAAGCTTGTTTCCCATTTGTTTGTTTTTTCCAGTCCACACTTGTTTTAGCCCCGTAAACCTGCTCTTCTGTAATTGGTTATGAATTTCTGTCGTTTTTGGTGGAAGTGTGCTGTTTTTAGCATGGTGTCACTGTCGGCGTGTAGATGGAATCTGCAGGAATGTGGGAGGTGACCTTCATTGCTAGAACAAGTGGAAAGATGAGGGGCTAAGGCAGCTTGTCACTTCTGACATACACTGACATTGCACTTCTGAAACTGCTTGAAGAAATATTGTATTATTTATATAGCCATTACACTGTTCCGCCTGTCTGCTGGAAAGATCCCAGGATGGAAGAGGGAGGCTCGCATTTTATTAACACTGTTGTACAGGACAGGATCGGCGCGCCTTAAAAATCAGGAATGATTTGAGTCGGATAATTTTTCTTATGTTGAAATGTTTTTCTTTTCTTTTCGCTTCCAGCATCTCTGGCTGCTATCAGTTAAGGCTCGGTTCACATCTGCATCTGAGGCTCCATTCAGAATCTCTGTCATAGAGGAGGAACTGGATCTGTGCCAGATGGACCGCAGTGATTACAACAATCGGGTCTGTCGTATTTCTGTGACCGTTTCTGTTGCTTTAACAGAAGAAATAGCACCCCACCCTTCACTTTTTTTCCAGAATTTTGTTTCCAATTTTTTTGAGGTCCCAAAGAAAACCTCCGATGTAAATGTGAACCAGACCTAATAGAAACGTTCCTATTTCTGTCTAGGGCAGTGATGGCTAACCTATGACACGTGCTGGGACGTTTTTGCTGATGCGCGTCATGGTGCCATTCGTGCCGTGCTTGCTCCGTCTCCAGATGCTGACACTGTTGGGTAGTGAGGCCACAGCAGCAAAGGACTTATACTCGGGGAGCTGCAAATACTGCTCACAGCCGCAGATTTGTTAGAGCTACAAATATCACAAAATTCTGGATTCCGGGTTCACACGGCTTATTTTGACGTGGTTTTGGACAAGGTTTTTGGTGCGTTTTCGCTCCCAAAACCTCGCCTGAAATCCGCTTCTTCAGAACAGGATTTAGAGGCATTTCTCAGCGAGGTTTTGGATGAGTTTTTCGACGAGGTTTTCAGCCATACAAACTAATAGCCAGGACAAAAACCGCGCCAAAAAACACGCCTAAAACACGCTTCAAGAATTGACATGACACTTCTTTTTCATTGCTTCCAAAGAAGCGTATAAAAACCTCATCTTTTGTGAACTACAACGAGGTTTTACATCGGAAACAATGTAATGAACTGGGGGCGTTTTGTGCGAGGATTCGCTCCGAGAACCTGGTCCAAAACCACGTCAAAATAAGCCGTGTGAACAGGGCATTATGCTCGGTAGTTCGACACGCCAAGCTCAAAATGGTGGCTATGACTGATCTTGGGGCTGAAACCCTTTGCAGACTCCTTTCAGCTGCCAGCTATTGCATCCACTCTAGACCATCTTCTGTGAATAAAGTATACCCGAAGCACAATCCTCTTTGGTAATCAGGCTGTTCAGCTCACAGAGCATTGCCTAGTCTGGATACTGATGTATTTATTTCTTATCATGTGCTAACCACCAAGAACACAGTGCTGCCTGCAACAAAATGATCTTGGAAGACAACGTTCATATGTTTTGTAGGTGTTGGCGACCTTTCAACCATGGCAATTGCAACCTGTGACAGTCATTCAAAATCTAAGTCGTAGCAGTTGTACTAGTGTAACCAGCAGGTTTAGGATTTGCTGGTGTAATGTGTTAATGATCCTTTAATAATGTGGCCTCCATTAGAAGTGTAAATGGCACTTGGATCCTTAAGATTTGTAATTTGAGATGTGAAAACCACATAATGGGCCCCTGGGCAGAGCTTAGCACTGGGCCCCCAACCAACACAACCACTCACAGGAACAAATATATAAATAACATAAACGTAGATTTATTGGCCTGGGACAGAGGTTGACCAATTGACCACATGACGTGGTTATATGATATAGCAACTGCATGGGATCAGCCATCCTACCCTGTGTCACCGTCCCTCAGAGCCTCTGTGTACCTTTTATGACGGGCTGGGACGCTGAGGATCGCTGCAGTTTAAGGGCCTGAACCCTAATAGACATCACAGCAAGGTGACTGGGAGAGAGGTGGGTATGAGCTGGGGGCGTCACGTGCTGTGGTGCTGAAGATGAGGAGACTGCTTACATTTCCCGGCATGGGAGGAGAATGAATGGGTATGTGCTACGGCCATGCTTTGACTACTGGCCACCAGCGCACAATTCATTACAGTGCGGACAGGCTGGAAGTGAAAGCAGCGCCGCAGCAGCCGACGTCATTTTATAAAGTGACAGAAGAGAAGGTTGAGCTGGTCTTTGTGGGCTCCCGGCAGACCGCCTGTGCTCATAGGGCCCCGGGCAGCCGCCCATCCTGCCCAATGGAAAAGACGGCCCTGTTTATACTTTTCTGAACAGTATTTGTCCAGTTCTAATGAGGTATTATCATTGATAAAAATTGATCATTCCCGGATGAACGTTATTAACAAACTCTGTATTGGGGCCGTTACTGAATAGGCGACTATTTCTGACATAGAATTGAAATCCACAAATAAATAATTTGAAGTCTTTTTTTTTTTTTTAATCATGAAAATTTTTATTATTTTATCCATACAGTACAATCAAAATTAAACATAAAGAGGTCCTGAAGGTTCCCCATTATACAAACGATAAGGCTCATTCAAGTCAGGCAAATAGTGTATCCCACACAGATCCCTCTTAAATACAAAAACTCTGATCAACATTAATAGTGAAAATGTTACTAGCAATATTAACATTAATGATAGTAGTAGTAAGAGTTGGAGCCACTAGATCCTATCCACCTTTTCGGCCAAAGTTCCCATAGCGTCGCCATATCCCCCACACTGTCCCAAAGGGATGAGTCCTTAACCCTTTATTTGGAGTCTCCGCAAAGACCTTGCTAGCTGGTGTCTTAGATCCCATGTCGTTCTGGTAATGGTTGCATGAAGGAGTATATGTCGGTATCTGAGAGAAATGCGCAAATAAAAAGTTGTGAAAAACTGCTCTGTCTGTGTTTCCTTAGGGCTTGTTCACAGGACGGACCCAGAGACAGATCTAAACAATTAGCAGTGAGTTTCTCACTGCGGACAATGAGGAAGACGCAGCAGCGTTCACATGAGAGATCGCTGCTGCGTGCTCTCCTTCTGCCTGTCGGGTCCGTTCTTAACGACCGCCCGCCGTCTTTTGGCGTTGCTGCAGACACCGGAGTTTGCGGCGCCCGGGGCGCCGCAGCTGCGCTGAGATCGGGGCTGTACTACACGGCCCTAATCCCAGAGCATCCCCAGCGAGCATCGGGTAGCGGAGGAAACCTCCGCACTCCGGTGCTTTAACCCTTTGATTGCGGCGGTGCGTTACCGCAGCGCAATCAAAGGGTTCCCCTGCTCTGTCGGGTGATTGGAACACCCGGTGACCCGACAGAGCCCAGGGAACGGCTGCACAGTCAGCTCTGGGGACCTAGAATGGCCCCAGAGCTGTCTGTGTACTAAGCCAGTGACCAGGACGCAGTGTGTGGTGTCATTATCACTGCCTGTGTCAAAGTGACACAGATTAGAATGTATTAGCATATATGAATATGCTAATACATTACTAATTGTTAAAAAAAAATAATTATTTTGTTCCTGTTCTCCCTTCAGGGGATTTAAAAAAAAGTTTAAAAAAAACAAACAGAAAAAGTGTAAAAAAAAAAAAAAAAGAATAAAAAAATAAAATAAAAATAAATATTTAATAAAAAATAATTGTGCATATATTACACACACAAAAAAACCTACACATATTAGGTATCCACACGACCGTAATAACCTGTAGAATTAATCTAAAAAGTTAAGTGTGAAATGTGAAAGGTGTAAATAAAATAAAAAAATTCTGCAATTATTTATAAGTGTACTTGAACTATTCCCCTATAAAGTACAACTGGTCTCGAATAAAACGAGGCCTCATCCAACTGCGTCTTTGACAAAATAAAAAAGTAACAACTGTTGAAACGCAAGGAGGCAAAAATGAAAAAAATGTTCTGGTCATTAACTACTTTTCAGGCGTTCGGCTTAAGGGGTTAAAAGACGGAGCTGACAGGCAGGAGGGGAACACGCAGCGGCGATCTCTCATGTGGACGCCGCTGCGTCTTCGTCATTGCCGGCAGTGATAATCTCACTGCTAATTGTTTAGATCCGTCTCTGGGTCCGTCCTGTCGGTCCCAGAGACGGATCTGTAAAGCGCTTGTAACACGGAGTGAAAACTCCATGTGAACAAGCCCTTATTGTCCACCATGGCCAGTTTATCCATCATCATATGATTCTTGACTGATTGTATCACTATATCTAAAGATGGTACAAAGTCTTTTTGATACATTTTCCACACAGAATATTTGTAAAAAATGCATTTGTTAGCCAAGATGTGGATTAGCTCCATTTAATGAGACTGATCCATCTACAACCATAGCAATAAAAACTAAAATATGAAGGAAAAATTAAAACAATTGTATGAATATCCGCTTTATAATAAATTTGTATTCCATTTTTTTTCTTTATCCTTGTGAAGACATTTTATTCAGCCTTTTATGTTACAATGGGTAAGAAGTGTTACGGTTTGTAGCAGTGTGCGGATTTTGTTCCATTTTTGTTTTGTACATCACCACTTCAGCAGTATTAACATGGAACTGATTAAGTGATGACGGGCTGAAGCCCTAATGCAGACACCCTCAAACTGCGGCCCTCCAGCTGTTGGGAAACTACAACTCCCAACATTCCCACTGTTCTAGATTATATAGGTGCATGATGGGAGTTGTAGTTTCCCAACAGCTGGAGGGCCGCAGTTGGAGGATGCCTGCCCTAATGCATTAAATCTATCACAGACAATAACTAGCACATTACAGACACCATCTTTTGGTAAAGATATGTGTCATTGTTATTAATTAGTTCTAAAAATGCATTGCTGTTAAACAGTAATACAATTTTGAAATATTAGAGCATAGCAAAATTTGGGTAAGGGTTGGAACACATTAGTGTGATCAGAACATTCTAAAAAGAATAGATTATGAATTTGTATACTTTGTATTAAAGGGGTTGTCTCACTACATTTATTAATGGAACTCCATTCTATTTTCTTGGTTTTACTTTGAATTCAGGGGGCGTGTTTACTGGCTTCCACTAGACTGCAGTAGAAGTGAGGTCTGTAGCTATAGCAACCAGTGCTGGCAGCCTATCACGAGAGATCAAACAGGTCTGTAGCTATAGCAACCTGAGGAGCTGATGCAGCTCACAGAAGAGGGGATATCTAGGAATGGGGAGGACACTGTTAATGGACATATATTGCAAAGTGACTTGTTTTTGCAAGATCTTTAACATAGTAAGGAATCCTTGTAGTGAGACAACCCCTTTAATGCATAATACATTCTACATGATAAAGTTCATGTGATATTGACACAAATACCTAAATCTCATGTACATGGTAGACACACATAAATGATACAGTGACTGTGCTGTAATGAGTAATCCTAATCGGTGTATGGTGTGGAGCCCCAGACACCTTCCCAAGAAACCGCTCATACAGTACATAACCAAAACTGATCTATGTTCTTCTATGGAAGTGTGAATGAAGTAATATAAATATGAAATGTATAAAAAAACCAAAAGCCCTATCCTCTCCTCTGTTCCATATCTTGGTAGATATTGTAGTGGGACCGCGGTGGAGCCTTAGGGGTCTCTTTTGCACTCTATTAATGGTATGTCCTTTACATCTCTTGGAAATGGTGGAGATGATGAAAACAGGCAGGCAATAGGCAGAGTGTATTAGAAACGGGTTTATGTTGTGAATGAGCTTTATTCGCTAATGCTGGAGTATTTGTTTGTATTCAGCTCTGTTGTGTTATTGTGACTTGTGAATACTGTGATTCGTCAACCAAGCCGCGCGGGTGAAAGTTTACACAGACCTTGGCATTTGTTGGAGGATGGTGGGTTGGGGCATATTTTGCCCCCCATTCAGATGTGTGTGTGGGGGGGTGTTATTGGTCTAGCTCTAATGGGAAAAGGTTAGGGAACTATAATGATGCAGGATATTGTCATGAACCTTAATCTGTTGATTTGGACCCATCTGATGAAGAGAAGGAAACAAAAAGCTTCCTATGTATCAGTATAGCAAACCTTTCTGTATGTGATGTAGTACGTAACATAAGTTACACAACAAAAGTCGAACACTGTAGACCAACCTTGCATTTTTACACAGGAGCTGATGCTGATCGCTGCTGGTTTGGCTTTTCTAGTGATCAGAAGTTGTTACTGGGGAAGCCACTTCTGGCCAGATTGATACATAGCCTTTCAGGCAGGTCATTCAGGTGGATGCCTGTCTGTGTAATGCATGAAGGACTGGGGCTGCCAGGATGGCTCGGGCAGGGGACCACCTACAATTGAGCCAATAGGGGATAGCTACATGGAGGTTTTCTAACCCTTTAGGTTGGTGTCAACACAAAAGACGTACAGGATTTAGGTGTTTTTCTAAGCTTTTTCTTTTTTTTTTTTTTTAACTGCTGTAGCAAGATGTTAGCTGTAAATAGCTAGGTTCACACGGCTTAATTGCGTGTGGGCGGGAGCGGGGGGCCGGCATCTCGCCGGCCCATAGACTTGCTATCACATTTCACTTATCTCCCCCCGCGGTGTATTCGCCGAGCAGGGAGAGGAGACGGAATCCATATTTCTCTATGAGAATTGTGGATTACCGTAATGACTGGGACGTATTTCAGCCCATAATTCGCTCAGTACGGCGCGTAATTACGGGCTGAAATACGTCCCAAAATAAGCCGTGTGAACATAGCCTAAGTCCACACAGCATATGTTAAAACGCTGTCCAAAATCCGACGGCATATTAACATTGCTGGACCATAGTTCTTGCTGCATATTTGCGCTAAAACCATGGTCTGTTTTTGGATTTGTTGTCAGCTCCGTACATTCAATGTACTGGGCTGTTGGCTGATCAGGGCAGAATATCCAACATGTTTTTAAATACGCCAGGTTTTAAAACCGATGGTAAAAAATCCATGCTATATAGACTAAAGCACAGATTTTTTTTTATTGCTGTCTATGCAGCACAGGGTACCATTGAATTTTTGGTGGATTCCAAATACTTAATCCACTGAAAATCCAGGGAAACTTGTGTGCAAAGGCAGCTCTACTCTTACTCTGAAGAGGAGCAAAATAGTAATGCATTAGTGATGGTCTTTATTTACCTTGGCCTTTATCTATAAAGCTACTTGATGAAATGGGAGTATCCATTTAACTTTACATTACTACTCTCCTGATAAAAACAAGAGTTTAGCTTCCTGTAGAAACTGTATTTGTGCGTCGCTGCTCTCACATATGATAAACCCATAACTGGCATGGCTGGTAATAAGATATTGGCCTGCGCAGTACATGCAGAAGCACTTGAGTCAAGAATGTGCATGGTTAAATGGATTGAAAAGAGACCGGGTTAGCGCGCATCCTGCATGTATTTTTAGATTTAATAATAGTAATATGAGCAAACCCAGGCGGCTGAAGAATGGATTACTGACAGGAAATCATTTATTTGGGATCTGTTAAATTTGTTACATAACATACTTAATGCTGCTGAATACCCCTGCACACTGCTGCATTCATCAGGAAAGACCTATTTACATGTCGCTGTCCTGTCTGGCACAGAAGAATCTCGGGATTTGGCCGCACTACAGCAAATCTCCAGCTATACATCTATTTCAGATTGCAGTCCTTGGAGAGCTGCATAGCTTCACTTTGCAATGTCTTCTGCACTACTTTGTCTCCGTCTTAAAATGTGAAGGTTGTTGTCTGTGTAAAGAAGGACTTCTCTTTTTTGGGTATAATCGTTGCTTTAATTGGCAGATACTGTACAAGGATTCCTATCAAGTCTATCCAGCATTGGAGACTTTTTTTAGGCCTTACTTGTAGTGTGAAATCTAGGCTGCAGAGATTACCTGATACATGCTGCAAAACCGTCACTTGCTAAATACAGATTGTGCAGGGAATTTCACTGTTGGAATTCAATTTGGTGAAATCTACAGATCTGTAGACCACGGCAGCCAGCAGGGCACATTTGGCTGTACCTATTCAAGCCATGTTGGTGATCCAAAATCTGTGGCTGCTGACCTGTTCCTGACAAGGGGTTGTAAGATGTAAGAGGCAAACCTAGTCAAAAGCAGACACTTTTGACCGTTTCCTCTGTTTTGTGGATCATATTATGCCAGACCTTTTTAGGCTATTCAAACATATACATTTAACAGATGCCAAAAATGTAATGTAATGGGGCCTAAGCTGTGACGCTCAAATTTATTAGTTAACCAGGTGACGGTTGGTGGAGCTAATGAACTGTTCCTTTATACATGTCACTAACAGAGAGATGAAAAGATGCACCCTGCCCCCGGTGAGTGTTCCAGAACAGCACCTCTTAGGCTGGGTTCACATGGCTTATTTGCAGGGCGTAATTGTGGACGGGGGCAGAGGGGGGGCAGCACCTCGCCGGCCTATAGACTATCATTACTAGCGGCGCATATATGCCGCTAGAAAATGACATGTCACTTATCTCCCCCGCGGCCGATTCGCAGACAGGAGAGGAGACGTAATCCATAGTTCTCTCTGAGAACTGTGGATTACCGTAATGACTGGGGCGTATTCCAGCCGTAATTTGCGCACTCCGGCGCGTAATTACGGACTGAAATACGTCCCATTTTAAGCCGTGTGAACATAGCCTTAGAGTATGTTCACACAACGTTTGTTAAATCTTGCATCTTACGTACCGAAAACGAACCCTAAAAGGTATTTGACAATGTATGATTTCAATGTAAAATGTGTATCACCGTTTAGATGATACATGTTTTACATACAATACAGACCAAAAGTTTGGACACACCTTCTCATTCCAACAGTTTTCTGTATTTTCATGACTATAAAAATTGTAGTCACACTGAATCAAAACTATGAATTAACACATGTGGAATTATATACTTATCAAAAAAGTGTGAAACAACTGAAAATATGTCTTATATTCTAGGTTCTTCGCCACCTTTTGCTTTGATTACTGCTTTGCACACTCTTGGCATTCTCTTGATGAGCTTCAAGAGGTAGTCACCTGAAATGGTCTTCCAACAGTCTTGAAGGAGTTCCCAGAGATGCTTAGCACTTGTTGGCCCTTTTGCCTTCACTCTGCGGTCCAGCTCACCCCAAACCATCTCGATTGGGTTCAGGTCTGGTGATTGTGGAGGCCAGGTCATCTGGAGTAGCAGCCCATCACTCTCCTAATTGGTCAAATAGCCCTTACACAATCTGGAGGTGTGTTTGGGGTCATTGTCCTGTTGAAAAATAAATGATGGTCCAACTAAACACAAACCGGATGGAATGGTATGCTGCAAGATGCTGTGGTAACCATGCTGATTCAGTATTCCTTCAATTTTGAATAAATCCCCAACAGTGTCACCAGCAAAGCTCCCCCACATCATCACACCTCCTCCTCCATGCTTCACGATGGGAACCAGGCATGTAGAGTCCATTCGTTCACCTTTTCTGCGTCGCACAAAGACACGGTGGTTGGAACCAAAGATCTCAAATTTGGACTCATCAGACCAAAGCACAGATTTCCACTGGTCTAATGTCCATTCCTTGTGTCTTGTAGCCCAAACAAGTCTCTTCTGCTTGTTGCCTGTCCTTAGCAGTGGTTTCCTAGCCGCTATTTTACCATGAAGGCCTGCTGCACACAGTCTCCTCTTAACAGTTGTTGAAGAGATGTGTCTGCTGCTAGAACTCTGTGTGGCATTGACCTGGTCTCTAATCTGAGCTGCTGTTAACCTGCGATTTCTGAGGCTGGTGACTCGGATGAACTTATCCTCCGCAGCAGAGGTGACTCTTGGTCTTCCTTTCCTGGGGCGGTCCTCATGTGAGCCAGTTTCTTTGTAGCGCTTGATGGTTTTTGCCACTGCACTTGGGGACACTTTCAAAGTTTCCCCAATTTTTCGGACTGACCGATCTTCATTTCTTAAAGTAATGATGGCCACTCGTTTTTCTTTACTTAGCTGCTTTTTTCTTGCCATAATAGAAATTCTAACAGTCCATTCAGTAGGACTATCAGCTGTGTATCCACCTGACTTCTGAACAACACAACTGATGGTCCCAACCCCATTTATAAGGCAAGAAATCCCACTTATTAAACCTGACAGGGCACACCTGTGAAGTGAAAACCATTTCAGGTGACTACCTCTTGAAGCTCATCAAGATAATGCCAAGAGTGTGCAAAGCAATAATCAAAGCAAAAGGTGGCGAAGAACCTAGAATATAAGACATATTTTAAGTTGTTTCACACTTTTTTGATAAGTATATAATTCCACATGTTTTAATTCATAGTTTTGATGCATTCAGTGTGAATCTACAATTTTTATAGTCATGAAAATACAGAAAACTGTTGGAGTGAGAAGGTGTGTCCTAACTTCTGGTCTGTACTGTAGGTTTTGCATTGCATTAAATGGATGCGTTCAAAGAGTTGACGTCTCAATTCTTGATCCGTTTAACGCTTTGAAATGGCAATAGAAACAATGGAGATATGTTTCTGCAGTCCAGTACACTTTTTTGATACGTTTGTAGATGTGTTTATGACGCAATACATTTTATGCATTGGGAAAAAGTTTCCAAGGCTCCGTCTGCGCATAACCTTACAACAGAAGCCCCACTTCTGGGGCCATGTCATGGGGACTGAATAAGGCGTAGTCAATCTTGCAGACATTTTTCTTTTTGCAAATATTTCTTATTTATTCAGAAAACCTCACATTTATAGTGTAAAATGGTAAAAAAAAACAAAAAACATACTTGTGGTTCCTGGTTGCTATACATTGTAGATATAGAGCCCTAAACAAGTTGGGGTCAATCCATACAGGTCCAGAAAGTCCTGCAGCATCCACTGATAGTAGTTAAACTGAAAAGAGCTAAAGGTGACTGAATAAGGGCCACCTGTAACGTTTAGTGATAAGTTTCATGAATTTCCACTGAATAACATTGTGGGTCATGAGCCTGTGCCTTTAATGATCGCTATTTTGTCCTAATTTATTGCTCCTCCTCAGTATACGGAGGGTTGTGTTGGTTCTGTAATAAGCCTACTCCTCAGTATACGGAGGGTTGTGTTGGTTCTGTAGTAAGCCTACTCCTCAGTATACGGAGGGTTGTGTTGGTTCTGTAATAAGGCTGCTCCTCAGTATACGGAGGGTTGTGTTGGTTCTGTAATAAGGCTGCTCCTCAGTATACGGAGGGTTGTGTTGGTTCTGTAATAAGGCTGCTCCTCAGTATACGGAGGGTTGTGTTGGTTCTATAATAAGGCTGCTCCTCAGTATACGGAGGGTTGTGTTGGTTCTATAGTAAGCCTCCTCCTCAGTATACGGAGGGTTGTGTTGGTTCTGTAGTAAGCCTGCTCCTCAGTATACGGAGGGTTGTGTTGGTTCTGTAATAAGGCTGCTCCTCAGTATACGGAGGGTTGTGTTGGTTCTGTAGTAAGGCTGCTCCTCAGTATACGGAGGGTTGTGTTGGTTCTGTAGTAAGGCTGCTCCTCAGTATACGGAGGGTTGTGTAATAAGCCTGCTCCTCAGTATACGGGGGGGTTGTGTTGGTTCTATAATAAGGCTGCTCCTCAGTATACGGGGGGTTGTGTTGGTTCTATAGTAAGCCTCCTCCTCAGTATACGGAGGGTTGTGTTGGTTCTATAATAAGCCTCCTCCTTAGTATACGGAGGGTTGTGTTGGTTCTATAATAAGGCTGCTCCTCCGTATACGGAGGGTTGTGTTGGTTCTATAGTAAGCCTGCTCCTCAGTATACGGAGGGTTGTGTTGGTTCTGTAATAAGGCTGCTCCTCAGTATACGGAGGGTTGTGTTGGTTCTGTAGTAAGCCTGCTCCTCAGTATACGGAGGGTTGTGTTGGTTCTGTAATAAGGCTGCTCCTCAGTATACGGAGGGTTGTGTTGGTTCTGTAGTAAGCCTGCTCCTCAGTATACGGAGGGTTGTGTTGGTTCTGTAGTATGCCTGCTCCTCAGTATACGGAGGGTTGTGTTGGTTCTGTAGTAAGGCTGCTCCTCAGTATACGGAGGGTTGTGTTGGTTCTGTAGTAAGGCTGCTCCTCAGTATACGGAGGGTTGTGTTGGTTCTGTAATAAGGCTGCTCCTCAGTATACGGAGGGTTGTGTTGGTTCTGTAGTAAGGCTGCTCCTCAGTATACGGAGGGTTGTGTTGGTTCTGTAGTAAGCCTCCTCCTCAGTATACGGAGGGTTGTGTTGGTTCTGTAGTAAGCCTGCTCCTCAGTATACGGAGGGTTGTGTTGGTTCTGTAGTAAGCCTGCTCCTCAGTATACGGAGGGTTGTGTTGGTTCTGTAATAAGGCTGCTCCTCAGTATACGGAGGGTTGTGTTGGTTCTGTAATAAGGCTGCTCCTCAGTATACGGAGGGTTGTGTTGGTTCTGTAATAAGGCTGCTCCTCAGTATACGGAGGGTTGTGTTGGTTCTGTAGTAAGGCTGCTCCTCAGTATACGGAGGGTTGTGTTGGTTCTGTAATAAGCCTGCTCCTCAGTATACGGAGGGTTGTGTTGGTTCTGTAATAAGCCTCTCCTCAGTATACGGAGGGTTGTTTTGGGGTTCTGTAGTAAGGCTGCTCCTCAGTATTCGGGGTTGTGTTGGTTCTGTAATAAGGCTGCTCTCCAGTTACGGAGGGTTGTTTTGGTTTCTGTATTAAGGCTGCTCCTCCGTATACGGAGGGTTGGTTGGTTCTTTTAAAAAGGGCTGCTCCTCAGTATACGGAGGGTTTGTGTTGGTTCTGTAGTAAGGCTGCTCCTCAGTATACGGAGGGTTGTGTTGGTTCTGTAGTAAGCCTGCTCCTCAGTATACGGAGGGTTGTGTTGGTTCTGTAGTAAGGCTGCTCCTCAGTATACGGAGGGTTGTGTTGGTTCTGTAGTAGGGCTGCTCCTCCGTATACGGAGGGTTGTGGTGGTTCTGTATTAAGGTGTCTCAGTAACGGGGGGTTGTTTTGGTTGGTATAAGGCTGCTCCTCATATAGGGAGGTTGTGTTGGTTCTGAGTAGGGCTGCTCCTCGTATGGAGGTTGTGTTTTCTGTGTAAGGCGCCCCTCAGTAACGGAGGTTGGTTGGTTCTGTAGAAGGGGCTTCCCCCGTATAGAGGGTTGTTTGGTTCTGTAGAAAAGGCTGCTCCCGTATACGGGGGTTTGGGTTTGGTTTTTGTAAGGCTGCCCTCCTTTTAAACGGAGGGTTGTGTTGGTTCTGTATGAGGTATGTATTAAGGGAAGGCCGTTTCGGGACTTGTTGATGTAATTGGGGTTTCGAGCACTTGGTTATGTGGTGTGGACCTGCTCCTCTGATGCACTGAAGATGTGGTTCCTGAATTTTGAAATTTTCCCCAAGTTTTGGCTGCACCCTTAAATAGGAGGTTTCTTTAGATTGTGTGAATTTACTTTTCCCTTGTCGTTGGGCTTTGCTCAGTGGTGTGTAGATGAAATATTAGGCTGCCAAGCAGAATTTCGGGTAGGAAAATAAGCAGCTGAATACTACAGACTCTGGAAAAGGAATTAGTGGCTGACATGAATTGGCTATCCTCTCTGAGAGTAGAGATGTTGTACACTGTCTACTGCAGGGGTCTTCAAATTTGGGGCCCCTGCCCACTGCCCAGTTTTAGTTATTAAATACTTTTGGGATTTTTTATTTTCCCAAAAAAATGGAGGGGGACAGTTTTGACCTGATGTACTGGGCCCGAAACCAACCCATAACAGGTCCAAAGGGGCGTATAGGGGGAAAGCTTGCCTGCAATTTTTTGCCAAAATGGGGGCCCTCCCGCTGGTTTGGGAAAATCAATCCCCTCACATTTTTTAAATTTGTAACAGTGGGCTTTATGGGAGTTTTGTTCCAAACAGCTGGTTTGAGACCACTGTGTCAGTTTCATTTGGGAGAAAGTTATGCATTTTTAGCCGAGTTTTTCGTGGAAAAAAAAATACGAGGTGGGCCATAATCTGCAAAAGCAAGCTTGCAGGAAGGTAAAACATGCTAATGCTTAGTGCACACTACATCTGACCATACGTCAAAACGGGTGTTATAACATATACACTGAATATAAGCGTGCACTGTTCTGAGCAGACGTTTGGTTTTTTAATCTTTTACCAGCTTCTCTATTGGCTGTCACGTGTTTTTCCTTGAAATTTGATTGAGTAGTTTATATTTTTATGATGGATACAAACCTTACTTTTTAAAACTAGTGTTTTTTCCTTGACAACTTTTTTTAAAAAATGTTACGTAAGTGTTTTGTATTTAACTTGGGGAAAAAAGGCGGGAAAATGAAAAAACCCGTCATGTCAGGGTATGCTGCCTAATTTTAGTTAACCACTTAACTATATGTTTTTCCAGCAAACAAACCGTAACGGATCTGTCATTCGTTCACAATAACGTAGTGTGCACTAAGCCCATGTCTATATATCCCGGGTTTTGGTCGGATTTTGGCGACTATTTAGAATCGTGAAAAAAAACCACTGTAAACCCGTCGCCCCCTAAAACGCAATAGAAAATTTTGTGTTGTAGTCTACTGCACGCTTTTACTGTGGATTTCTAAAATGCCGTCCTTTGCCAGAATTAGAAATGTTCGTCCTCTGGCGGATTCCTATCAGATTCCCATACAGTCAATGTACCGGGCCGGCGGCAAATCCGAGAACTGACTGCGTTTTTTTTTGCGCCAACCTGCGGCACTAATCGTGGTGCGGTAATGTTAAAATGCTGTTGGATTTTTGGTGGTATTTTAAACAAAGTGTTGACCTAGCTAAGGCTAGATGCTGAGCTGAAGCCGTCTGTGTGATAGGTTTTTACAGCAGTTGTTGGTTTAATTGTGAAAAGCCATAGGAACAGAAAACAAAGCGGCAGTTTATTTTTTGTGTCTAATCTTGGGCCCATTTTGAAAACTGTCTGTCTAAAATTCTGTTGCCCATAGCAACCAATCATAACACCAGTCTTTTTTCCAGAGCCCTATATGAAATGAAAGGGGCGCTCTGGTTGCTATAGGCAACAAAGATTAGATCTAGACCGTTTTCATACAGTGTAAAGTTCGGCTCAGCAAATTGCCACATTTGTTACAATGATTCGCGGTGGGATTCGTCATTGTGCATTTTTGGACACTATTGTCTAACTTTCTACCAGCTATCAGTTGACCTTGGCATGCTTTCTGATTGGCCACAGCTCGCTCTTGTAGGCCACACCCATGTTGTATGAAGTGTTTAAATCACATGAATATGTACACCACCTTTTTGGCAAAATGTCACTAGAAATCTTTACAGTATATAAATGTGCTGTAAGGTAGCAGCAAACAGCCACTGGAATTTAAAGGGGTATTCCGATTTGATGACATATCAATAGTATATGCCAGGGGCTCCCAAACTCCAGTCCTCAGGACCCACCAACAGGTCATGTTTTCAGGATCTCCCCCACAATGCACTGACAATAATGATATCACCTGTGCACTGCTAAGGAAAGCCAGAAAACATAGCCTGTTGGTGGGGCGCGAGGACTGGAGTTGGGGAACCCCTGATATCTGCCATCACGGTCTGATAGGCAGGGCCCCCACCTATCTTGGAAACGGGCCCCTGAAAGTGTCGTCTCAGAATGGAGAGATTCTCTATTCTGTTCTAGGGGAGTTTCGAGCACAGCCAAACGGGGCCGAAGAGATGTGCAGAAGCTCTTGATACTGTCAGGATTGCAGCCCCTCCGTGCCCTACTCTGTATCATGTGTAGGTAATTACCGCTGTACTGCTATCTGATGTCCAGCCTGAGATTCTGGGTGCTGTCAGTGTATTGCAGGACTGCTCTGTGGGCATATCATCCTCTGATATTCCAGCTCTAGTTTTGCTGTCCCTCTTTCGCCTCTAGATAGCACCGCATGTATTTGTTTCTAGACGTGACACTCTGCCTCGGTCAGTTGCTCTCTATCGCTAGCGGCCGTGTCAGCTTTAATTGAGTTTGCTGTGATGATGTCTGTGTTCAGCTTGAACTTCAAAAGTAACAAGTTGCTTACTGAAATTATGCTAAAAAGCAGATTACAAACGTGACCTGTCCAGCTACATCTTGGCCTATTAGCTGTGCTGTTTCTGCCACCTGAACAGATTGTCGCTATCCCCATATTCTCTACATGCTGGTCTCTGATGGCATCCTTTCAGTACACCTATTTAGGTTGGGTCTCGCTTACACATGTATTTTGCTGACTCTTATTTTGTTGTGTAATGCATGAAATACTATTAAGTTCCCCATACTGAAAAACACATGAAAATGTGCATCAAAAACTGCACTAAATTACTTTTTTTATTGATTTATTGCGATATTTAGTACATTAAGTACAATGACGTTCACTGTACTGAAAAATACATGAAAATATGCATCACAAACTGCACCAAATTACATTTATTATTGACTTATTGCGATATTTAATGCATCAAGTACAATGACGTTCGCGGTACTGAAAAAATACATGAAAATATGCATCAAAAAATGCCAAGACACATCAAGTGAAGGAAGCGCACAAATAAAATGCATGGTTCTTCCATGTAATAAGCACTTCATTCACTGAGGGTGCTTTCACACGGTGCGGTTTTGTTGCGTTTTTGCTGCGTTTTTTTGGATGCGGTTTTTGTGCAACAATGTACAGCATTAATTGTTGTGCCTTCCTGAACAAAAAACGCATCCAAAAAACGCACCAAAACCGCACCGTGTGAAAGCACTCTGAAAATCTTCTGCTGTGTGAACAGAACAGTACGCGGTCATATACAGTTTGTTTTACTGCTCAGGGTACAGTGCTTGAGAAAGAGGGCGTTGATCCCTTGAAACGTTACATTTTGCGGCTTTCACCCGGGCCGGTTGTCATGCTGCTCCTGTCCTATTGTTTTGCTTTGAAGCACGACAAAGGTATTTACCTGTTTGTTTATGCAACACACACGCTATAGTCTGCTTATGACTGTATTACATTAAAATGCTTTTAACTTAAAGGGTGTTTTCGTTTCATTAAATGGTCTTCAGAATAAGGGGACATGAAATAAGCAACTTTGCAATTGGATGTCATTAGCAAAGCTGCCTTGTTCTCACAGTGTCCTTATTTTGTGTTTTTTTTTACACTGGATAACCAGTGTGGGTCTTTAAACCCCCCTCCTTGCATTTTACTAAACTGAGAGCTCATTTACATTCTGTACAGCCCCTGGGTCGATTCACGAGCTGTGTCTCTGACTCAGAGTTAGGGCCGTTAGCATTTTCTGTTTCCACACCTAGCAGAAACGACTGCACAGATTGTACAATGAGAAAACATGACAGTTTTGTCCCTGTGCTAAATCTCCTGCATACACGCAGATCTGTGTTGTTCTTAGAAAGCTGTAATACATCTCCAGCTGTGAGAGATCAGTGCTCAGATTAGATTGAATGCAGCCTGTATACAGCTCTTACAAAATAAGACTGATAGGGAGAAACACAGTGATATGTGGACTCAGAGGGGAGGGGGGGGGGAAGTCTCAGCCAGCAGTGAAGGGGGGATGATGTCATCCAGCTGGGAGGGGAAGAAATGCCCCTGCATTCACAGAGCTGGAAGCTAAAGAGAAGTGTGAATCAGCCACAGTAAGGAAGCGATACTATCCCCTTAATCGTTGAAAAAGGCTGATGTTATTGAATAAAGAAAAGCAATATTTCAAGATTTATGGGTCCACGATCTCCTTTTGAATCGCCAGGATTATGGGAATCCCAGGGAAGATTCCAGCGTGGGACACTTAAGCGTGTATGTTGTTACTTAGAGTTACAAAGCGGTCGTAAATTGAATATACATGTACAGTGCTGCCATCAGTCATCTATTAACGGCTTCAGGGCCCCATACAGTCAAATGAAATGGGGCCCCCACCCATTACTAGTTCCTATTTTTTAACATATCACTGGGCCCCCTTTTTAATGAGGGCCCCTGGCAGTAGTACTGCTTGTACTGCCTTATTGGCACCCCTGTTCATGTATAATGGAGCATTACTGATAAATCTGAACTGATCTTTGCAGAATTCCTGCTTAGTGGTCTGGCTTTTCACATGCTTTGAAGTGTACTCATGATGCCACAAACATTATTGCCTGGAAGACTGATGAATCACATGGAGGATATGTGGGGGATGTAATCTGGGAGACATTCCAGCATTCCAGTGCTCCCTCATGGCTATGTCACTGACCTAGGTGGTCACCCTTGCTCCGTAAGCTTTTATAAAGGTGAAATCATTTCTCCAAGCTAATTACACTTAACATTGTTTAATGCTTGTAATGATGGACTTTTGCCTGATAGAGATTGGTCGTACAAAATCCAAGCTATTGTGGTTTATCTCCAGCATCGAAAGCCTTTCTTAAGCCTTGGCTTTGGTTTGAAGCCAACAAAAACTGCATCAAAATGTAGTCTTATGTATTGGGTTTTAGAGTTTATTGCAGTGGTGAAAACCTCTGCTGATCCAGGGTTACAGGTTTGAATGCCGTTTAATAAATGTCACTATAGGTTTAGGTATGTTTTCAAGCCTGTGGGAAAACACCTGCAAAAAACGCCAAAAATAGTGCCAACCACCCCACCTATGTTTATACTTTGCTATTGGCTTTCAGCTACCTCAAAAAACCTGGAAAAGATGCACCAAAAAAGAAAATAAAATAATGGTGCTTTTCATGAAAATGTTTGAACCTATCCTAACTGCAGCCCTGAGGTTTCGTTGTAAGGACTATAAATGTAAAGATTGAATAGAAAAAAAGCTTGTTAAAGGGAATGTTTTATAAAAAAAATGACTTATTGTTTAACTCACGTCTTTATGTTAAACACATTTTTTTTAGGAATTTTTGGTTATTTTTTTTTTAATCTTCCATATCACTTTCAGTATTCAGAATTCTTAAGTCCTGCAGTTTTCACTTTGGCCACCAAGCCTAATAATAGTCTAACACTTCCTGTTCTGTAGAGGGAGATTTTCGGTGTCTGCTCCTTATCAGTAAAAGCAGGGTCAAACTGAAAGGAGACACCAATGTGTACAGATAACACAGAATCCACCAGTTACAAGAGGAGATGTCACAGCTCCCTTCACAGTGATTTTCTTCCCAGGTCACACAGCGTGACTAGGAAACTCTTATACAAGTCTATGGGACAGAATCTGGCTTAAAGGGGTTTTGCCACAATGTAATTTTGACTTGGGATCCTCCAAAATGGGTATTTAATCACTTTTCTAAATATATGTGATTACAGAAATTGCAGCCTGAAAGAGCTACAGGCTGCCTTACCTGCCCTTAGTTACTTAAAAGCTTCTATTAGATACGACCTGACTAGAGCTGCTGGCCGTCTTGCACAGAGAAACTTCTTAGCTGATGATAGGGAGCTGACGAAGCTTTCAAGGGACCGTGTAGAAATATGTTGTCTTTTGTATACAGAATCCACTAGTTGTAGTTTGATTATTTGAGTGAACATTTCACACGATCCCTTGTGCACGGCTCTGTGCTCTGGCTGTGTGTCTCTCTCTCTCTCAGCTCCATGGCTTGTTTACATTAGCTTCTTAGCAGATAAGGCACGTCCTGGCAAAACCCCTTTAAGAATCCTATGTGCATGAAGCTTCTGTAATGCATCTCTCTGACTGCTGTTAAAGCAGTGCAAGCAAGAATGTCTTCCCCACAATCATATATAGACGTACTAATAGAGAAATATACAATCGGGAAATAAAAACGACTGAGAGGAAAAGCATATGGATCAGGGGCTTGATTTAATAAGTAAAAACAAAAATTGCCGACAGATTCCCTTTAAAATGCAAGAGACTAGTAAAACTAAAATGCAAAAAAAACCCAAAAACCTGAAGTAGAGTTTGTCCAAAGTGCAGCTTGCTGTAGTGCGTTGCATAGTTGATTGAGTAGGGTGCATGCTCCTGTGGCTGGTGTTTGGGGGCGGTTTGCCTTCATGCTGTACTCTTTATAAGGAAGGAATCTCTGGCATGCACCTTTTCTTCATATGAAAATCCCCCATTAACCTCTTCAGCATTCTGAACAGCAGTGTTGCTGTTGACGTGCTTACACCAGTAGTTTATGGAGGCCATAAAAACTGTTGGACCTTGCTCCATAGTAGAATTTATAACGATGACAAAGATGTGATTCCCCCCCCTCCCCTGTTAACTTTCCTAATAATTTCCAGTTTATACATCTATGTCCAAATTGCTTATTGATTGGGCTAAAAGGGTTGCATTGCCTTTAGTGCATGTGGAAGGTAAGCGGGTCCCAGTAGTACAGAAAAAACCCCTTGCATCCCTTGACCCGGTTTCCTGGTATAGTATTGTGACCCTGCAGATTCCTTCAGAGGAGCAGTGCTATGTCTTGTGTTTTAAAACCCTTTGTACGGGGGGTTTTAATCCCCCTCCAGGCCAGACACACTTTCTTTATTACAGGTGGTTATGAACACTAGAAGGCTTTCTCGCACGCTGCTGTTCTAATAGTTTTATGGCAGATTTTATTCTTATGGCATTTTTTACATTGGGCTTTTTATTTTGTAGTAATATAACCGGGAAAAAAAGTTTAACAGCAAGAGTGGCGCTAAACTAAATTTTGGGTTGCCACCTTTTTGTTTGGCATTTATATATATATATACCTCAGGGCCCATTTTATTGGGTACACCATTTTTAAAACGGGTTGGGCCCCCCTTTTGCCTTCAGAAACTGCTAAAATTCTTCGTGGCATGGGATTAAAACAAGGTGTTGAAACGTTGCTAAAATTGGTTTCCCAAGGGGGCCCCAAAAGGTCCCAAGAAAATTTTTCCCCACCCAGACCCCCCAAACCACCAGCCTGAAAAGTTGTTTTAAAAGGCGGGAGGGAAACCATGTTTCATGGGGTTGACCCCAAATTCTGACCCTCCTCGAATGTCGCAGCAAAAAATAGACTAATCAGCCAGGAAACTTTTTTCCCAATTTTTACTGTCCAATTTCGATGAGCTTGGGCAATTGGACCCTCATTTTTCCTGTTTTACTGAAAGGAGTGGCACCCGGTTTTGGTCTTTTGCTGCTGTACCCCAAAATCTCCCTTTCAAAGTTCGGGAAACTGTGGTTCAGAGAGCTCTTTCCCTCCCTTTGGTTGAAAACGGGGGCAAATTTGGAGTCACTTTTTCCCCTTCTTTTCGGGCTCAAAACAGTTCCCCAAATTTTTCCTTTGCCCTCTGGCTTCAAAAGGGGCATTTCCGCCCCGGGGACGGGCCCGATCCCCTGGATTTTTTTTTCTTTTTGGGCCCTTTTCTTTTAAAAACCCCTAGAGTTTGGTTGTGCGTAAAAAATCCCAGGAAAATCAGCAGTTTCTGAAATACTAAACCCCAGCCCTTCTGGCCCAAAACAACCATGCCAGTTCAAAGGCACTCAAATACCTTTTTTCCCCCAACTGATGCTCGGTTTGAAAATGCAGGAGTTGTCTTGACCATGTCTACTGCCCAAAAGCAATGATTTTCCCCCAAAGTGATTTTGGGTGATTAGAATTAAAAAGTTAACGAGGCCCGTTGGGGCAGGGGTTTTCCTAATAAAATGGCGGTTTATGTTTGATTTTTGGAAACCGGGGCGGAGGGGGTTTAAAAATTTTGCCCGTTTTTTTTTTTTTATTTAATTTTTTTTTTAAACTTTGAAGCTTTCCCAGTGATTATTAGGGGCATGAGACAAGGCCCATCCAAATTTTTTTTGAGGGCTGACATAGGAAAAGGGTGGATCCGGGATTTGGGCGACAGGTAGGCGACCGCCCAGGGAGCCACTTCTTCCCAGACAAAATAGGTGGCACAAGGTGGTGTGGAATAGACTAAATTTCCCATTGGGGGGGGTTTATGGCCTTTTTTGCCCAAAGGGCAGGCTCTCCCCGTGAGTGTTCTTGGGTCTTTCAGAAATTTTTTCCAAAAAATGATAGTCAATTCTTGATTGAATTTAGGCAGCAGGAGCCTGAATTTCCCTATAAAGGGGGCGAAACAGGCAGCTGCGTGTTGGATTTGTTAGGATCGCCCCCTGGTTTTTGGAGCTATTTTGGATCCCCCCAAAGGAAACCCAAAAACCCGGCGTGTGAACGGACCGCAGTCTTTATGTAAAAATTATCTTTAAAAAAGTAGGTGGGAGTGACGCTTTGTGTTAACCCTTTGGGGCGTTCTATGCAGTGATGATTCACTACGCAGAAATTTAAAACTCCGCCCGCAAGTTGGGGAGACCCGAACCTGCAGCCCCCAGGGTTTTCAGGGGACAAAAAATTGGCCCTCGCTTGAGAAACCCCCTCCCGCTTGTGTGTTGGGCCTTTATGTGTTGGGCCCCTTTCATTTTTTGTGGTTTAAACCAAAATTGGGGAGAGTTTTTTAGCCTAAAATGTCTATAAGGAATTAATCCTGCTGCCTGATTTTTAGACCTTTATGAGCTTGTTAGCCGTGTGGCTCTTAGTTCACAAGAAAAATGTAAAATTTTTTTTCGCAGCACTGTGAAAAAGTTTGCGGATCCCGTTACTTTCCGGAAGTACTGGAAAGCTATTTCAGGCAAAATAATAGAAGCACCCCCAAATGTGTGGACTTTTATGGGGTATGTCCATGTGGAAATTAGGCTTTCAGTTGACTGCTCCTTTTAATCCTAGCATTTAGGAAGGAAACCCGGAATGATGATGTCAATATCATTACTGGATACATTTTTAATTGCAGTGAAAAATGTCCTCGTATGTAAATGTGGTTTCTTGGCTTTTGAAACAACAGATCACTTAATTTTACGGTTTGGCTTCTAGGACTCTAGTCACCCTGTTTGGCGTTTATAGATGTGCAAGCTGAAAAGCCTTATATCAGGTGGTAAAGCCATAAGGGCCATTCACACGGCTTATTTTGGGCACGGATTGCAGCCGTATTGCGCATCGTATTTGCGCTGCAGTCGGCTGGAATCCTCCCGCCCTTTCGGTTAAACCACATAGAGAATATGGATTCCGTTGTCTACTCCGCCTGGGGGAATCCGCCGGGCGGGGAGAAAGTGACTGTTCATTATCCGGGGGATACGCGCCATGGATACTGCATTTCTATGGGGCCGGGATGCTGCACCCCCATCCCATCCCCGCCCCTTATTCAAGTCGTAATGGCGGGCAAAATCCGTCCCGCAATTATGGCTTGAATAAGCCATGTGAATCGGGCCATATATCATGTGGTAGGCATTTTTTTTTTCTATACAGTTACTAAAACCTGTGGTTCACTGCACCTTTCAATACGGTTAGGGTTGTGGGAACCTGATGTATCCCATTCTAGAAAATGTTTGCCCATCACAGATCTCACTAGAACCTGCACCTGTCTCAAGTGAGTTCCCCCTAAACCTCTATGTTGGAACTTTCCTGTTGAAATCAATGGCAGCGTTATGACCACCTCTCCTTTTAGAAGAAAGCAATTTCAGAGCCTGTTCTTGAGATAAGTACAGGTCTCTCCACTGCGACCCTGCACTGATCAAACATTGATGACCTTATCCTGTTGATATGCCATCAGTGTGTGTGGTGGGAAAACCCCTTTAAAGTCTAAGGGCACGAAGGCATGTGTGTATGTGTGACTTAAAAGGAACCTGGCACTAAGGTTAAGCCCCCCTTGCTGAGAGCAGCACAAGCTAGTGTCAGACCTGCTGTTTCCAGCACCGTGCCCCTTATTCTGTAAGATGCAGCAGTTTTGGAGTATTTAATGTTCAAATCTGTAGTTTGCAGCCACAAAAGAGTCATGAAGAGTCAGTTTTTTTTCACACCCCATCCATCTGATGCTAGCCCTGCCTACCTCACAACTGATTAACCAATTGCTTTGAATAGGTAGAAACGTGAATCTGTCAGGTGGGCGGGGCTAACATCTGCTCATGAATAAGCTGGACTCTTTTCTGGCTGAAAACTGCCTGATTTGAGCATTTAAATCTTAAAAACCAGCATCTTCCAGGAAATTTAAAGGGGCACTGGTGGAAACAGCAGGTCTGACACTAGCTTGTGCTGTCCTCAGCAAGGGAGGCATAATCTGTGGCAGGTTCTCTTTAAATAGCATTCTATACACAGTGTGACAAATGTGGTATTTCCATGTCTTTTAGAAAATAAATAAAACTATTTTTTTTTATTTAGTGTTTTGTTAAATTAAAAAGAAAGATCACAATGGTAAAGTGGATGCACAATTAAATAGAATACTCTCATTGTGCTGCTGTAATATATATATATATATATGTTACAGATCTCACCACCCCAGAGAAATATTGTAGGGAGTGCACAACTCAGGGAACCAGACCCAATCCTCTACAAATCCAACTCCAAACAGGACAGAAGCAGCACATCCAGATAAACTTTTAAAAAAACTTTTTCGTTTTCCCCATTTAGTTTAGAAATAAAATGCATTTTAAAAGTACAATGAAAACTATATGCTTATAGCAGGCATCCTCAAACTGCGGCCCTCCCGGGGCTCCCCATCATGCCCCATGTTATAGATTATATAAATGCATGATGGGAGTTGTGGTTTCCCAACAGTTGGAGGGCCGCAGTTTGAGGATGCCTGGATAGCGTCCTGTCCTCCTGACGCATTTCAAGCCTCTGGAGCTCTTAGTCATGTCTCACTGCTGCACCGGAGCAGGATAGGCTGTATCAGAGGATGAGCATGCTTGTGCGGCCTCGGGAATGGTGGTCTGCACAGGTCTGTGGGTTTGTCTTTTTACTGGCTACTCGATAACCTGAATCAAGTGTTTAGGCTCAAGTTGGCAGCAATCTGGTGTCTTCCCTACCTCAGGAATCAGCCCAAAGGGAAAAAGGGGTGTGGTGGGGGGCCATGTGGGCCCAAAAAAATCCAGGGTCATGAAGTATTTTTTTCTGGGGGTGATAGCGTTGTTTCCTATTGTGCAAAAGTTGTTGAAAAATTCGACCTTTTTATGTTAGTGGAAAAATGCCCGTTGTCTTTAATGATAGGCAAATCGTTTTGGTATAGGGATTGTGTTTGGGCCACTTATACCCCCAACCTTTGTGATTTCTATTGATGGTGTTCTAAACCGGGGAAAACTTTTTTGGTTGTGATTTCTGGCGCAACTATAAGAAGAAAAAGTAGAAGGGGTAAAGGGGGGGCCAGATGAATTTATTAATATAGGAGTGTTATTTCTTTTAACCCCTTTTCCGTCTTTCCTTGTTGTTGATGAGCCTAATTGATATGGTAGGGAATAATAGGGTTATCTATACGTAGGTTAGGTTCCTGTTGGAGCCGCCCCTATTGGGGGGGGTTTGTCCATGTTTTTTTGGGTTGGAAGAGTATAGTGTCTTTAGGGGTTATAGGGTTATTTTTTTTTAATGTTTTTAAGGATCAATTACAATCTTGTGGTGGTGAATTTTGGGGCCGGAAAAATTGACATGTAAAATTTGTTTTTGTGGATTCCTTTGCATCCGGGCGGAATCGGGGTAGGGGATTTTCCTGGACGACCCCTATTTTCTTTGAAAACTAGAAAAGGCTGTATTTTTCCGGGGTTTTCCACGGTTTTTTTTCGTCGGGAAATTAAAAAAGCCTTTGAAAGGGCCTTTCATGCCCACCCATTCCCAGATATCCTTCTTGTTTGGGCTCATCAGTCCCCGTGCAGACCTGTTCCATCTCCCCGATTGGTCAGCATGGTTGCTATGTTCAGACTGGTGTCCCCTTTTACTGCAGGCCAGTAGGCCGTAAACCCGCCCCGAATTCAAAAAAATGAAACGGGGGGAAAGGGTCTAATATGAATTGTTTCAGTGAAGGAAAAACCCCTTTAAAGGGGTTCTGCCCTGATTAATTTGTTTTTGGGATCCTCCCTTTTGGGATTTATCACTTTTTAAATATTTGTGATTACAAAAAGTGAGCCTGTGAGAGTAAGCATTGCTCAGTCCCCATTAGTTTCCTGAAAGTTTACATTGGACAGGACCAGGACCTGCAGGAGCTGATCTGGCCGCACTTGTTTTGTTTGCATTTTCTTATCTGATAATTTGGGAATATGAAGGAGCTTGCAAGGGGCTTTGGGGAAGGGGCAAGTGTATGAGGCTGTATAGAGAATTCATGTTTTAATTGTTATTATTTGAGTAAACTTTAGAGACACTCCACTGTCCCCTGCTTCCCTCTCCACCCTGACCCGTTTGACTCGGCATGCTTTGTTGATATTCTCCCCTGAGCTGATAAGAGGTAAAGAACTCACTTCATGGCAAAACCCCTTTAAGTTGGCTAACTTTTATGCCACTAACTATGGCAAAATTTTAGCACACTTTGGCACACATTAAGTCATGCCCCTTTGACAGAGGAGGATCAAAAGGGTCTAGAAACTGTCTGAAACACATAATAAATATGGCGTAAAGCAGATACCACATTATTTTTGGCACAAATAGTGCCAAAAGTCTGTCTCAACTGTCTTGATAAGTGTGCCCCATAGTTCTCATCTTAATTGTACTTCTTAAAATGTGATTTTATTTCTTCCTATTTTTCTCATTTGATGCTGGACAAAATTTCCTTTCCTTATTTGGATTTATTCACTCATGTTTCCACGTGTTTCAGTCCTGCTGTGGAGCCTTTGCTCTAGATCAGGGGTTCCCAAATTCCAGTCCTCAGGCCCCACCAACAGGTCATGTTTTCTGGCTTTCCTTAGCAGTGCACAAGTGATGTAATGATGCTGCACAGGTGACTTAATTGTCAGTGCATTCTGGGAGAGATCCTGAAAACATGACCTGTTGGTGGGGCGTGAGGACTGGGGTTTGGGAACCCCTGCTCTAGAGGAACTGAAACGTCTCGTGGAAACACGGGCGAATAGAAGTTGGAAAGTTTTTTTGAAGTCTGTATGGATGTGCTGCTCCTGTCCTGTTTGGAGGGTGTATATTTATATCTAACTTATTCATTTAGCGTTTGTTTCTAATTCGGCGATATGTATTTTTCTTCATTATTGAGAATATTTTCTGTATTTTTATTTCAGGTGCATTGCATGTTATTGACTTATAATAGTTTCTTATATATTATATCTAGTAGTCTGATTATTCTGGAATAGTTTTATATACAGTTGAAACCAGAAGTTTCCATTACACTATTCAAAAAAATATAAAATTTATGAATTTTTCTCACTATCTGACATTAGGTCAATTAGGATTACCAAAATGATTCATATGTGCCAAATGCCAGAATGAGAGAGAATTTTTAAGGCATTTTTATTGCTTTCTGCAAAGTCCAAAAGTTTCCATACATTTCATTAGTATTTGGTAGCATTGTCCTTAATCTGTATGACTTGGGTCAAATGCTTTGGATATCCTCCCACAAGCTTCTCACAATAGTTGGTAGGAATTTTGGTCCATTCCCCCTGACAGAAATGGTGTAACTGAGCCATGATTGTAGGTTGCCTTGATCGCACCTGCCTTTTCAGCATTGTCCATACATTTTCAATATGATTGAGATCAGGGCTTTGTGATGGCCACTCCAGAACATTGATTTAGTTATCCTTAAGCCACTTTGTAACCAGTTTGACAGTATGCTTCAGGTCATGACCCTTTTCCGCCCAAGCTTTTACATCCTGGCTGATGTCTTGAGATGTTGCTCCAGTATTGCCACATAATCTTCTTTCCTCATGATGCCATCTATTTTGTAAAGTGCACCAGTCCCTCCTGCAGCAAAACAACCCCACAACATGATGCTGCCACCCACATGTTTCACAGGTTGGGATGATGTTCTTAGGCTTCCAAGCTTCTTCCTTTTTCCTCCAAATGTAACAATGGTCATTATGGCCAAACAGTTAAATTTTAGTTTCATCAGACCACAGGACATGTCTCCAAAAAATGTAGTTTTTTTTTTTCTTCCTGTGTGCATTGGCAAACATTAATCTGGCTTTTATGTTTCTTTTGGTGTAATGGCTTCTTCGTAGCAGAGTGGCCTTTGAGCCCATGTTGATACAGTACTCGTTTCACTGTGGATGACAGAAACTTACCAGCTTCAGCCAGCATCTTTACAAGGTCTTAAGGTCTTTTGCTCTTGTTCTTGGGTTGATATGCACATGTCGGACTAAAGCACGTTCATCTCCGAGACACAGAATCCGTCTCATTCCTGAGCGGTATGATGGCTGGACATTCCCATCTTGTTTATATCTACATATAATTGTTTGTACAGATGGATGAGGCCCCTTCAGGCCTCTGGAAATTACACCCGGGGTGATCCAGCTTTGTGCAAGTTCACAATTCTCTTCTTGATATCTTGGCTGATTTCTTTAGACTTTCCCATGATGTTACACACAGAAGCAGTGTGTTTTTGGTGTGCAATTAAAAAACATCCACAGGTGTGTCTCTAACTCAGATATTGCCAATAAGAAGCTTCCAAATACATGACATCATCATATGAGCTGTCCCAAGGCATAGTAATCCTAGTGTATGTAATGTTTTGACTTTACAGAAAGTAATAAAAATGCCTTAAAAATTCTCTCATTATTCTGGCATTTGGCAAATATAAAGAATTGCCCTAAAACGGGTCAGGTTTATCCTGATTTCATATCAGATAGTGAGAAAAACCTATGTTTCTTTTTCTATAGTGTATGTAAACTTCTGGTGTTCATCCGTGTTCTATGTAATAGTCTGGTTATAATGGACTAGTTCCTTAGTGAGTAGTTCTCTGTATTACTGTTATGTACTAGTTGCACCCTTGGGAATGTCGGTGTCGTACATATACCCAGTGGCATCGTGCAGGGAGCGGGGACACAACTGACAGCCTTGAGCGTCTAGGGCCGGAGATGGGCTGGGCGTGCGTGTGACGTCAGGCCGTAGCGCAGCTGTGTACGGGCTGACGTGTGACGGCGGGCGGGCCCATGGGGAGCTCCTCCCCCTTTCCAAGTGGCCAGTGATCGCTGAGCCTGGCGCAGGGAGAGCAGCAGCAGCAGCCGCGGCGGCGTCGCTGGGAGTTGGGCTGAGTTTGCCCGTCCTCCCAAGCTCGGGTAAGTGGTGCGGCCTGCGCCCCGGGCCGCTCCGCCGCCTCCCCACAACTTCCACTGTTATTACTGTGTTGTTACTGGGAGGGTCCGGCAGCTACGCCCAGCACAGCCAGCGCTGATCCCGGCACTTGGGACGGTTCCCCGGTGTGTGACCTGCTAGCAGGGCGCTGGGGAGGGGTGGGCTACCTGTGGCTCTCCAGCAGACAACTCCCATGATGCTGTGTGCCTGCACCTGGGCTGCTTGTCATTTATTCATGATGTGTGTGTTGTGGTCACTCACCTGCTCCTTCTTCTTCTCCTCCACAGAACACTGTAATGGAAGAGACTGCGATATGGGAGCAGCAGACAGTCACTCTCCACAGGGTAAGTCAGCCACGAGTTAACTCCCCTCCACAGCGCAGGATACTGCTGCCACCGCGAACAATAGACACAAGCCAGATGTCAGGAAAGAGGAGGAAATCCCTCCTGTCTGAGGGACTCGGAAACTTTGTCAGCTGGAGTGAGAGGTGCCGAGAGCCATGACGTGTGCCCAGGTGCCTGCTCTCTAGTCTGGATGGGACATCACACATATATATATAAGTGGAAAGCCAGGCGATGCTGCCCCATGACGTGTGCCCAGGTGCATGCTCTCTAGTCTGGATGGGGAATCCACATAATATCTAAGTGGAAAGTCAGGCGATGTGCCACCATGACGTGTGCCCAGGTGCCCGCCTGCTATCTAGTCTGGATGGGACATCACACATATATATATATAGTGGAAAGCCAGGCGATGCTGCCCCATGATGTGTGCCCAGGTGCCCGCTCTCTAGTCTGGATGGGACATCACACATATATATATTAGTGGAAAGCCGCCGATGCTGCCCCATAACGTGTGCCCAGGTGCCCGCCTGCTATCTAGTCTGAATGGGACAACACACACATATATATTAGTGGAAAGCCAGGCGATGCTGCCCCATGATGTGTGCCCAGGTGCCCGCTGTCTAGACTGGATGGGACATCACACATATATATATTAGTGGAAAGCCAGGCGATGCTGCCCCATGACGTGTGCCCAGGTGACCGCTCTCTAGTCTGGTTGGGACATCACACATATATATATATTAGTGGAAAGCCGGGCGATGCTGCCCCATGACGTGTGCCCAGGTGCCCGCTCTCTAGTCTGGATGGGACATCACACATATATATATTAGTGGAAAGCCGGGCGATGCTGCCCCATGACCTGTGCCCAGGTGCCCGCTCTCTAGTCTGAATGGGACAACACACATATATATATTAGTGGAAAGCCGGGCGATGCTGCCCCATGATGTGTGCCCAGGTGCCCGCTCTCTAGTCTGGATGGGACATCACACATATATATATTATTGGAAAGCCTGGCGATGCTGCCCCATGACGTGTGCCCAGGTGCCCGCTCTAGTCTGGATGGGACATCACATATATATATATTAGTGGAAAGCCAGGCGATGCTGCCCCATAACGTGTGCCCAGGTGCCCGCCTGCTATCTAGTCTGAATGGGACAACACACATATATATATTAGTGGAAAGCCAGGCGATGCTGCCCCATGACCTGTGCCCAGGTGCCTGCTCTCTAGTCTGAATGGGACATCACACATACATATATTAGTGGAAAGCCGCCGATGCTGCCCCATAACGTGTGCCCAGGTGCCCGCTCTCTAGTCTGGATGGGACATCACACATATATATATAATAGTGAAAAGCCACGCGAAGCTGCCCCATGACGTGTGCCCAGGTGCCCGCTCTCTAGTCTGAATGGGACAACACACATATATATATTAGTGGAAAGCCGGGCGATGCTGCCCCATGACGTGTGCCCAGGTGCCCGCCTGCTCTCTAGTCTGAATGGGACAACACACATATATATATATATTAGTGGAAAGCCGGGCGATGCTGCCCCATGAGTGTGCCCAGGTGCCTGCTCTCTAGTCTGAATGGGACAACACACATATATATATTAGTGGAAAGCCGGGCGATGCTGCCCCATGACGTGTGCCCAGGTGCCCGCCTGCTCTCTAGTCTGACTGGGACAACACACATATATATATATATATTAGTGGAAAGCCAGGCGATGCTGCCCCATGACGTGTGCCCAGGTGCCCGCCTGCTCTTAGTCTGATGGGACAACACACATATATATATATATATTAGTGGAAAGCCAGGCGATGCTCCCCATGACGTGTGCCCAGGTGCCTGCCTGCTATCTAGTCTGAATGGGACATCACACATATATATATTAGTGGAAAGCCGGGCGATGCTGCCCCATGACGTGTGCCCAGGTGCCCGCTGTCTAGTCTGAATGGGACATCACACATATATATATTAGTGGAAAGCCGGGCGATGCTGCCCCAAGACGTGTGCCCAGGTACCCGCTGTCTAGTCGGAATGGGACCACACAAAAATATAGAAAGATATAGTGGAGAGCCGTCTGGCTTCTCGCTATGCAAATTCTCACTCTCTAGCCATAACATAATACCCAATAAAAGGCTAGCCATGCCCTTTCATAGCCACTACACTATTCCCTCAGGTTACTATGGCCTCTGGATACAATACTTTCACCGTACAATGGTCTTTCTTGAACCCACATTCACCACAATGTGCCAGACACTGCTGAACTTGTGATTGATGGAAGATCCAACCAATTACCATGAATATTTGACTTGTCAAACCTCTGTATCAATGCAATGATTGGCGGTCTAGTAGCGCCTCTCTACAGTATGTTACTACATGTCCTGTACTGCTCTTTACATATGTCAGGTTGAGCGGCTCCAGGTGAGGGCCCCATTTTCTTATTTTTGTGGTACACGCTGTATAAAGTACATCATGTCCTCAAGAAGCTCTTTAAACCCTTTCAGTGATTTCCAGCAGCTCTTTCTGTCATATGTAAGGATGCGCTTTATCTGCTTCATTTTGTCTTATGTTGGTGACATTTTGGAGCTTCTAAACCAATGACTAGTTTTCCACAGAGTGATGGTTTCAGGATGCAATGGTTGTCCCAGAACCGATGAATATTTATGTTGAAGGACCACTGTACAGGCAGTCCCCTAGTTACAAACGGAGACTTTTGGGGCATGGCTGGGTGTGCTGACATCACACACTGAGTCACACCCTACAATAACCAAGTGCCAGCATGCCACAGCAGCACAGACCGTGCTAAACAGGGGCACAGACAGCAAAACAAATGTAAAAACGGTTCCCTGCACTATCCTAAACCAAACAAAAACCATTTTGCTGGAATTAAATGTAATAAATGCACCTGTTCTGACACATACAAATTAGGCTTCAGAACAAACCTTCAGTCCTTATCCCGTTTGTAACCCGGGGACTGTCTGTACATGGTTTCCAGAAACTGTCTAAAATCCCATGAGACATGGTGGAATGCTAGTGTGGGGCTGCCCGGAGACCAGACCTCTGGGGCTTTCAGTTGGAGGATACCCAACCTTTTTACAAGCTTCTGAAGTGGATGACATTCCAGAGGTTTTCTCAGTGATGGTCTGGAAGCAGAGACCCCGATCAGTCACTGAAAGGCCTGACTGCTGTGCCCCTTTTTATGTCTGATGAAATCTGTAAAGGTCAGGCTTGTTGTGTATGGATTCATAGCAATGGTCAGACTTGCCATGAATCCATACACCATGTGCTTTAACAGGTTGTCTCACTACAGACATCAATGGCAGATCACTAGGTTATGCCATCAGTGTTTGATGGGCCCAGGTTCCACCTCTGTGATATGCCATCAGTGTCTGATGGGACCAGGTTGCACCTCTGTGAATTTTTTTATTTTGCCATCAGTGTCTGATGGGTCCAGGTTCCACCTCTGTGATAGGCCATCAGTGATGATGGGCCCAGGGTCCACCGCTGTGATATGCCATCAGTGATGATGGGTCCAGGTTCCACCTCTGTGATATGCCATCAGTGTCTGATGGGTGCAGGTTCCACCTCTGTGATATGCCATCAGTGTCTGATGGGTCCAGGTTCCACCTCTGTGATATGCCATCAGTGATGATGGGTCCAGGTTCCACCTCTGTGATATGCCATCAGTGTCTGATGGGTGCAGGTTCCACCTCTGTGATATGCCATCATTGTCTGATGGGTGCAGGTTCCACCTCTGTGATATGCCATCAGTGTCTGATGGGCCAGGTTCCACCTCTGTGATATGCCATCAGTGTCTGATGGCCCAGGTTCACCTCTGTGATATGCATCAGTGTCTGATGGGTGCAGGTTCCACCTCTGTGATATGCCATCAGTGTCTGATGGGGCAGGTTCCACCTCTGTGATATGCCATCAGTGTCTGATGGGTGCAGGTTCCACCTCTGTGATATGCCATCAGTGATGGGTCCAGGTTCCACCTCTGTGATATGCCATCAGTGTCTGATGGGCCCAGGTTCCACCTCTGTGATATGCCATCAGTGTCTGATGGGTCCAGGTTCCACCTCTGTGATATGCCATCAGTGTCTGATGGGTCCAGGTTCCACCTCTGTGATATGCCATCAGTGTCTGATGGGCGCAGGTTCCACCTCTGTGATATGCCATCAGTGTCTGATGGGTGCAGGTTCCACCTCTGATATGCCATCAGTGTCTGATGGGCCCAGGTTCCACCTCTGTGACTTGCCATCAGTGTCTGCTGGGCGCCGGTACCACCTCTGTGATATGCCATCAGTGTCTGATGGGCCCAGGTTCCACCTCTGATATGCCATCAGTGTCTGATGGGTCCAGGGTGCACCTCTGTGATATGCCATCAGTGTCTGATGGGTGCAGGTTCCACCTCTGTGATATGCCATCTGTGTCTGATGTGATCAGGTTCCACCTCTGTGATATGCCATCAGTGTCTGTTGGGTGCAGGTTCCACCTCTGATATGCCATCAGTGTCTGATGGGTGCAGGTTCCACCTCTGATATGCCATCAGTGTCTGATGGGTGCAGGTTCCACCTCTGTGATATGCCATCAGTGTCTGATGGGCCCAGGTTCCACCTCTGTGATATGCCATCAGTGTCTGATGGGTCCAGGTTCCACCTCTGATATGCATCAGTGTCTGATGGGCCCAGGTTCCACCTCTGTGATATGCCATCAGTGTCTGATGGGTGCAGGTTCCACCTCTGTGATATGCCATCAGTGGCTGATGGGTCCAGGTTCCACCTCTGTGATATGCCATCAGTGTCTGATGGGTGCAGGTTCCACCTCTGATATGCCATCAGTGTCTGATGGGTCCAGGTTCCACCTCTGTGATATGCCATCAGTGTCTGATGGGTGCAGGTTCCACCTCTGTGATATGCCATCAGTGTTGATGGGCTCCAGGTTCCACCTCTGTGATATGCCATCAGTGTCTGATGGGTGCAGGTTCCACCTCTGTGATATGCCATCAGTGATGATGGGTGCAGGTTCCACCTCTGTGATATGCCATCAGTGTCTGATGGGTGCAGGTTCCACCTCTGTGATATGCCATCAGTGTCTGATGGGTCCAGGTTCCACCTCTGTGATATGCCATCAGTGTCTGATGGGCAGGTTCCACCTCTGTGATAGCCATCAGTGTCTGATGGGTGCAGGTTCCACCTCTGTGATATGCCATCAGTGTCTGATGGGTCCAGGTTCCACCTCTGTGATATGCCATCAGTGTCTGATGGGTCCAGGTTCCACCTCTGTGATATGCCATCAGTGTCTGATGGGTCCAGGTTCCACCTCTGTGATATGCCATCAGTGTCTGATGGGCCCAGGTTCCACCTCTGTGATATGCCATCAGTGTCTGATGGGTGCAGGTTCCACCTCTGTGAGATGCGATCAGTGTCTGATGGGTCAGGTTCCACCTCTGTGATATGCCATCAGTGTCGGATGGGTCCAGGTTCCACCTCTGTGATATGCCATCAGTGTCTGATGGGTGCAGGTTCCACCTCTGTGATATGCCATCAGTGTCTGATGGGACCAGGTTCCCCTCTGTGATATGCATCAGTGTCTGATGGGTGCAGGTTCCACCTCTGTGATATGCCATCAGTGTCTGATGGGTCCAGGTTCCACCTCGGTGATATGCCAGCAGTGTCTGATGGGTGCAGGTTCCACCTCTGATATGCCATCAGTGTCTGATGGGTGCAGGTTCCACCTCTGTGATATGCCATCAGTGTCTGATGGGTCCAGGTTCCACCTCTGTGATATGCCATCAGTGTCTGATGGGTGCAGGTTCCACCTCTCATATGCCATCAGTGTCTGATGGGTCCAGGTTCCACCTCTGCGATATGCCATCAGTGTCTGATGGGTCCAGGTTCCACCTCTGTGATATGCCATCAGTGTCTGATGGGTGCAGGTTCCACCTCTGTGATATGCCATCAGTGTCTGATGGGTCCAGGTTCCACCTCTGTGATATGCCATCAGTGTCTGATGGGTCCAGGTTCCACCTCTGTGATATGCCATCAGTGTCTGATGGGTGCAGGTTCCACCTCTGTGATATGCCATCAGTGTCTGATGGGTGCAGGTTCCACCTCTGTGATATGCCATCAGTGTCGCATGGGCCAGGTTCCACCTCTGCGATTATGCCATCAGTGTCTGATGGGCCCAGGTTCACCTCTGTGATATGCCATCAGTGTCTGATGGGTGCAGGTTCCACCTCTGATATGCCATCATGTCTGATGGGTGCAGGTTCACCTCTGTGATATGCCATCAGTGAGGATGGGTGCAGGTTCTACCTCTGTGATATGCCATCAGTGTCTGATGGGCCCAGGTTCCACCTCTGTGATATGCCATCAGTGTCTGATGGGCCCAGGTTCCACCTCTGTGATATGCCATCAGTGTCTGATGGGTGCAGGTTCCACCTCTGTGATATGCTATCAGTGTCTGATGGGTGCAGGTTCCACCTCTGTGATATGCCATCAGTGTCTGATGGGTCCAGGTTCCACCTCTGTGATATGCCATCAGTGTCTGATGGGTGCAGGTTCCACCTCTGTGATATGCCATCAGTGTCTGATGGGTGCAGGTTCCACCTCTGTGATATGCCATCAGTGTCTGATGGGTGCAGGTTCCACCTCTGTGATATGCTATCAGTGTCTGATGGGTGAAGGGGCCACCTCTGATAGCACATCAGTGTCTGATGGGTCCAGGTTCCACCTCTGTGATATGCCATCAGTGTCTGATGGGTGCAGGTTCCACCTCTGATATGCCATCAGTGTCTGATGGGTGCAGGTTCCACCTCTGTGATATGCCATCAGTGTCTGATGGGTGCAGGTTCCACCTCTGTGATATGCCATCAGTGTCTGATGGGTCCAGGTTCCACCTCTGTGATATGCCATCAGTGTCTGATGGGTGCAGGTTCCACCTCTGTGATATGCCATCAGTGTCTGATGGGTGCAGGTTCCACCTCTGTGATATGCCATCAGTGTCTGATGGGTGCAGGTTCCACCTCTGTGATATGCCATCAGTGTCTGATGGGCCCAGGTTCCACATCTGTGATATGCCATCAGTGTTGATGGGTCCAGGTTCCACCTCTGTGATATGCCATCAGTGTCTGATGGGTGCAGGTTCCACCTCTGTGATTGCCATCAGTGTTGATGGGTCGCAGGTTCCACTCTGTGATATGCCATCAGTGTCTGATGGGTCCAGGTTCCACCTCTGTGATATGCCATCAGTGTCTGATGGGTCCAGGTTCCACCTCTGTGATATGCCATCAGTGTCTGATGGGTCCAGGTTCCACCTCTGATATGCCATCAGTGATGATGGGCCCAGGTTCCACCTCTGTGATATGCCATCAGTGATGATGGGCCCAGGTTCCACCTCTGTGATATGCCATCAGTGTCTGATGGGTGTCGATGACAGAGGTGGTGACCGGCACTTCTCTCCAAAACGAGCCCCTGAATCTTTGTTCTGAACAGGGAGGTGGTCGGGACCTTCTCATAGACATGAATGGGAGTTTCGAGTTGATCTCGGTTGCGATGTGATCTGAGAGGTTTCGAGACTCATTTAGGAGACGGGTCCAGCTCCTCATTCTGGGAGCGGCACCTATTTGAACTTGATGGCATATCCTAGCGATGTCTATGATAAGACAACACTATCTGAGTAAAGCCAAGCAAACCTCGCTCCTCTGGTTTAGAAATCGCTAGGGGTCTCGGTGTCCAGAACTCCAGCCATCGGATCTTCTGATGTGTCAGACATGTATAAAATAATACCATCCAGGGAGTGGCCTCAGCCGTCTTGTCTTTGGAGCAGGTGGCCCTGTCCCCGGGGCACAGGACATCCTTAGTATAAGGACTTGGAGAGGAAGCTGTATAAGATCGGTGTGTCAAGGCTGTTTACACCCATTGACTGTAATACATCACTAGTGATCCCCCTGCATGTTTCACCATGTACTAGTCCAACGTAAAACTGTGCTTTCTTTACTATTGGTGATTTGTTTTATTATGAATTTTTTAATTTGGTGTATATTAAAAGAAAACATCCGCTATCGTAGGATTAAGGCATTTCCTTTAAACCCCTTGTATGCAGCCCGTAATGGGTAATGTTCCATGTGGGAAACACTGGGCCCCCCCTTTAAGGCCCCTTTTTCTTGGTGGGGTAAAAAATGAGCTGTGCTGGATAGAGCAGGGGCTCAGGTCTCTGACAGCCAGGACCCTGCTCTAATGTCAGAGTGATCCTTTTGAAGTTGCCGAAAAACTATTAGTTTCAAGTAAAACAACTATTATTTCCTGAAATAATCAAATAAAACATTTCCCAGTGTCGGGGCTTTAATAAACTAAAACCAGTGCCCAAAAACATTCGGAAAATGTAGCCCTGTTGAAAAAGGATAAAAAAAGGGTAACCCTTTGATGGTCATACTGATGCTGAAATTTAAGGGGGTTTTGGGGGGGAAAGGGGATCCCATTTCATACATTGGCCTCCTTCAGTTGTTCCAAGGAAGATGATGGGTTTACGTGGTAGCAGTGGATGAATTAGGCCCCGGGGTCTGCCTTTTTGATGATTTCTAAAAACCTCCCAGGGGTGAACCCGTAGATGCCTGGCTGTTTTGCACTGTCCGGTATAGTATAAAGCTTGTCAAATGATTGCATGTTTAAGTTCATTGATGATAAAAACATAAGTAATAATAAAAAAATCCCCAGTAAGATATAAAATACAAATTCCAATTTTTCCTTAAAATCCCTATTTATATAAAAAAAGAAATAAAACCTATAGATAACTGGTATGGCTGCAGCCGTAATGACCCAAGCTTTAAAAGTATCTCACATACAGAACAGCATAAAAAGTAAACAATGTCAAAATTGCAATTGTTTTTGTTGCTAATTTTCTTCCCCAAAATAATAAAGTGATCAAGTGAACCCCCTTACGCCGCAAGTGCCGTGTGAACCGGGGCTGTGGGCGGTCCCTATTTTGAAGGATCTGGTCCAAAAAGGGAAGACTCCCAAAAATTAATAAAAAGTTGGGTCCATTTTTGTTGTGCAGTGAAAAAAGGAAGAAAAATTGGGTCGGCCAGTGCTACTGCTCCTATCTTCAGTCAACATGAGGAGTGAAATTGATGCATGGAGCGGGAAAAAGCGTTTCCCCCCAGGGGAAAAAGTTCGCTCCCATGGAAAACGATTTCAGACAATTTTTCACCTGATTTTAAAGAAAAAAAAGATGAACCATTCATCAAAAAAAGGTGAGGCAAATTTCCCTTTTTACCCTGACATTGTTAGAGATGTTGTATCTGTGGTCACCGCTTTTTCCCCCCCCCCCAAGTTTGTGTAGAGAGGTGTTCTCTGCCTGGAAAAAATGAGATCGATGGAGGTCATGTTTGTAGGGTCTGAGGAGGCAATACTATTTTCAGAAAAAAATTCGGGGGACTCACGAAAGTTCCCGCGGTTTAAATATTTAATTTTTTTGTGTTTAAAGTCATGTTAATAAATACTTACACTGCAAGCAAAATATTAAAATTGTTTTGAACTTGGACTTTAGGCTCTATATTCCCCTCCCCTACGCTTTTTAATGAGGCTATGTCATTTTTTTATACAGTATTTACCAAAATTTGACTTGCAAGTATTTAGCATCTGGGTTGTTCTGCAGATTTCTTTCCCGTAACGCATTGTTTCTGTTTTGTCCTAAAAAAAACAAAATTTTTAATTTGATTATTTTTTTAGTATTTGGGAATCCCCCTTTGGGTTTTATCACCTGAATCCCCTTTTGGGGGTCTGGGTCAGATTAAGATGTCTTGACAAAAAGTTCCCAAGGGCTCTTCCACCAATTCCAAAGTTGGTTTTCAGATGGATTTGGGTACAAAAAAAAACTTTTTCTTACTCTACCACAAGTGTTTAAAAGATCAAAACATGTTTCCCTTTTGCTTGTCAGTGTCGTTCTACCTAAATAGCTTTATTATTGTATTTAAAGGGGATAGTCTGATGTTACCCCTTTTTCTACAGTAAAGTTATCACTTAAACATGCGCCGTGTATGAGGGAGTCAGGAGTCGGGACTTTGGCTTGCCGACTCCACAGCCCTGGTGTGAACACACCCTTACGCCCCGCCCCGCACAGACGCCGTGTGAACGTTCCCTAAATGGCTCTTTTTTTGTTGTTTCTGGTGCATTTACTTCCACTTTTACCAGTCCAGGACCAATAAGTTGTCCTAATCAGTAGGTAGTTGTCCAATTTAATTATAAACCTACACATCATGCTAGTTGTATGGGCAAGTATACCTTTGTGATCAGAAACAGGGCAATGACTACAATAAACAATCACAGCCTAAGCAAAGATTCGAGGAGCCGGCCTGTGAACTGCTCTGTTTAACCTTGTGAATGCTGCAATTATACTGATATGCATTTTAAAAAGAGAAATCCCCCTTTACAGTGAGTACAAGGTTTTTTGGGAAAGCGTCACCAGGCCCCTATTTGGTGTGTAAACCCCAAATTCAATGGGCTCATGAATTTTTGCCCTGAAGAAGGTTGAAAACCCTGGGGGAGTTAAGTCATGTAAGAAATGTTTCAGGGTGCTGCTCCTCCTCTGTGCAGAGTAAAACTCACTTTCTGGGTGAGAGGAGAGTGTGGCTTAGAAGAGGTAATATCTCTAATAACCAATAGGTGGCGCTGCCGAGCTCCTCAGCTCTTTCCCAAAAGCCTTTGCTATATGCAAATGCCCATGAGATATGAAAGGCGATTAAAGTCAGTTAAACCTCACACACCAACTTGGTGCCTCTCCCCAAGGAGAGATACTAGCAAAGCAGTTGAGGCCAATACTTAGTGTGAGCAGACAAGTATTGGCTGGGGGACCCGAGCCATGTCTGACCATATGCCCTGCTAGGCAGATGTTTAGGCTAAAGATGTGCTTTGCAATATTGGTACCCAGGTAATTGTACTGACGTATTGATATATACCAGCAAGAAGTTATAGTTGCAAAAAAATCCTTACAGGATTATTAAAAGAATGAATATAAAAAAGTAAAATTAATTCAAAAAAAGGAAAGTCCAAAAACTGTGACTTGAACTCCTTTTTTGTGCCATAAATATTTTTTAAAAGTAAGTTACAAAAACTTGACGCACACTTGGTATTGCCATGACCAGAAGAGTAAATTTTTAGCATATTTTATGATGGTGTTACCAGGGCTGTGGAGTCGGCAAGCCGACGCTCCGACTCCTCAATTTCCCAAACCTCCAACTCCTGACTCCCTCATACACTGCGCATGTTTAAGTAATAACTTTACTGTAGTAAAATGGTAACATCAGGCTGTTTATCACCTTATGATACAATAATCAAGCTATTTAGGTACAATAGACACAAGCAAAAGGGTAACAATGTTTTGATCTTTTGAACACTTGTGGGTAGAGTTGAAGAAAAAGCTTTATTTGTATCCAAGTCCAGTCTACACCAACATTGGGAACGTGTAGAAGAGACCTGGGATGAGATTTTGGTCAAGATATGCTTGAATCTGATCCAGAGCCCAGAAGAATTCAGGCAGTATAGAAAGCCAAAGGTGGATTTACCAAATACTAACAAAATAATAAAAATTAACACTTCGATTTTTAGGAGCAAAATTGTAACTAAGCAGATGCTAAATACTTGCAAGTCAAATTTATGTATAATTATGGGTTCAGATGACTGTATATAAAATTACAGTAGCCTCATGTACAAAGCTGGAGTGGATGGAGACATATGGAGCCTGAAAGTCACAAGTTCAAAACAGTGTTACCATTTTGCTTGTCAGTGTAAAATATATTTATTGGACATGACTTTAGGACACCAAAAAATTGTAAATATTCAAAACACTGCAGGGACATTTGTGGAGTCTCTGAATCTGTTCTGAGAAATAGTATTGCCTCCATCAGATCCTGCATGCATGACCCACATCTGATCTCATTATTTCCAGGCTAGAGAACGGCCTCTCTACACTAACTTGGGTTGGGGGCATAGCAGTGACCAGATGGGCAGCATTTCTAACAATGTCAGGGTATGAAGGAATTGCCTCAGGCACAGTCAGTTTTGTTGAATGGTTAAACTCTTCTACTTCTTTGAAAATAGGTGAAAAATGTTACTGAAATCTGTTTGCCCTGGTAGCGGGATCTTTTCCCCTGGGGCAGCGCTTTGCCTGCTCCATGTCATCAATTACACTCCTCATGTTATAAGGCTGACGATATGGGAGCAGCAGCACCGGCCGGACCCAATGCCTCTTTCTCTTTACACTGCATCAAACTAACTGGACCAACTTATTATATATTTTGGGAGTCGGACCCTTTTATGACGACTCCTGCAAAATAGGCTCTGACTCCACAGCCCTGGGTGTCACTTTCTTTCCTGCATTTTTGCCAAAGTAATATTGGATGTAAAGTGAACGCTCTCTTATGTACATGTAGCAATACAAGCCTCACACAGCTGTACTGAACAAGAAAGAGTGTGACTGCATGAATGCAGAGAAGTGTTCTGATATTCTAGGAGTGATACTGCGGTTGTTTCTTCTACCTCTGTAGTGCAGACATGAGCAGCCTGTGGTTTTGAAGGCTGTGATGAGAGGGATCTGCATGTTTGACAGTTGAGTTCCTGGATCTCCTTATCTGTTTAGGGTATGGACTTAGAGGGGTTTTCCTATTACACACACATTGATGGCATATCGCTATGTGTTGGACCGGCACTTATCTCGAGAACGGACCCTGAAGCCTCTTGGTTCTAAATGCTTAGAATGATGTGAATGATTTCAGTGGAAATTCCATGTACACTCCTTGAAATCAATGGAAGGGTTCTGACCACCTCTCTGTTTAAAACGGGAGAGGGTCCCGGGCCCTTTTGTTGAGATAGGTGTGGATCCCACCTCTTGGACAAAATGTGGTGGATAAAGAAATGTATACCTAGTGAGTGCCAGGCATACTTCTTAGTGCCCCAGCACAATACACTCTGGTCCTCTAGTCGCCAGGTTCTCCATTGTGGTGGGAGTGGGGAGAAGGCTCCTTTCAGATTGAGAAGGAAGGAGATTAGTGTTGTACACCTCCCTCTGTGATTGTAACCTGGTCAGTGAGGCTGATTCCTAGGGGAGTGGAGGAAGGTCATACTGGTAGATCTGTGTAAGCGTCACTAGCCCTGATGGTGGATTTGGTCCATAGATGTGCAGCCCAGTCCTGTATGCCCGAGGTTTTCTCACCCTGTCTATAGTGCAGAATTCAGCAGCATCTTTTTGAATGTGTTTTCCTAGATAAACATGACTGGCAGCAACTGTCAGCACATTATCTGGTTCTCCTTGAAATCTGTGCACAGTCTTCAGTGAAATTATCAATCACAGATTATAGACACAGATGGGTGCATAATGTATATAGTGTCCGTGGTGGTCTGTTTCTATCATATACAGAAGCCAAGCTGATGTTTCAAAGATGCTAGAAACTTGTTGGTCATTGAGCCGCTCATGTATAAAACGTGTTATCACATCTGTAAGTGCTCCAAAGAAACAGAAGTACGTTAATGGCTAACACACTCTTCATGTATTAGGAGGAGCTTCGTAACATATGTTATAAAGCTGAGGCAGATTGTGCCCCGCGGTCCCCCCCACCAGTGAAGGCTAAGGGACAGTGGCAGTTTTATATCTCATTTTAAAGTGCAGGGATTTTTTTTTTTTTTTTTTTGCTATTTTTATTAATAAAGCTTTAAATGATTAACAGATTATCACCATAATTGATTCTTTAAAGGGTTTTCCCACCACAAACATTGATTACATACAGGTAGGATATGCCATCACAGTTTAATAGCTACAGGTCCCATCTTTGGAACCCGCACATAAATAGAGAATGGGGCTCGAAGCCTCTTAAAGTCAGTGGGAGAGTTTTGACCACCTCTCTGTTCAAAACTGAGAGATTTTGCAGCCTGCACTTCTCAAACATTGATGACCTAGCCTATCCAAGTGCCATCAATGTTCTATGGTGGGACTGTTCTTTTCTGAAACTCTATGGGTCTCATTCTACGCGCTGTAAATAATGTGCATGTCACTTTCTCCCCCCCGCGGCGGATTCGCCGAGCGGGGAGGAGCGACGGAATCCACTGTCTCTATGAGAGCAGTGGATTACCGTAGTTACTGGACTCCGTATGGAATCGAAGTCTGCTCGACTGCCAAAGCGCAAAATACCTATCAGAGCCCACCCAAGCCGACAGTGGGATTGTGGTGTACAATGGCAACTGGGCTTAACCTGTCTGTGAACCTATAAGGATCTACCTAAAACACGGCCGCTCAGTGTGGTGCTGTTACAAAATGGTGACTTTTTTTTTTTTAAATTAAGAACTTCCATAAAAAAGAAGAAAAAATAGTTATGCAGTAGAACGATCAGCTTTCATAATGTGGTTATGCACAAATGAAAATTCTTCATATCCAGAGGGCCCAAAATAAGCTGCTTCTTTAAGAGGGTAACAGTTTAGGGACTTTAACCCTCTCATGCTGTGTTATCTGATTGCACAGATAATAATGAAATTATCTTCCAAGTATTTTTTTTATTTTTTTTTATTAAAGCAGCCAAATGTAAATGTCATTTGTATTCACACTTGTTGAAGAAAAGTTTTTTTTTTTTTTTAAAAAAGGATTTCTAAAATAGTAATATTGCCACCGGGTGTTGAACCTCTCTTCCTTATAGGTCATCCTGCTAACTAATGTTCGGAGGTGAATATGTAGGTGGGGGTCTTGAGTTTCCTCTTCTGCAGTGTAGAGGACTTTCCTGATCCACAGCAACTACTCTGCTTGTCAGAGCAGATGCTGAGCCAGCAGAGTGGTAGTCTCCTCTTCGGACAAGCAGAGAATGTACCACATTCTAGCTCTCTTACCTCCGGTCATGTGGAGGTGTCACCACTTTGTGTACTGCTTGGGGACGGATTACTATATCATAGTAGATTGCAGAGAGGGAAGCTCACTTGGTAAGGAGCTGTTGTCTGCTCACACACTTCTGCCTACATAGGATAGAAAATTGAGATGACAAAGTATGAGAATAGGTTGCAAAAAAAAGTGATTTAGAAATGACTGCGCTGGCTTGTGTGTTCCTATAGTTTGCAGCCTTTGTGATCTAATGGGTTCATTAATGCTAGAAGAAATTAAAATATGAACAATAAACTTAATGGATTTTGGAGATTGTGTAGATGAGACCTCCTCTTGTACGATTCTAAGACTTGTTAGGTTGATTAGGTGTGCTCTGGAATTACTAGCTTTGTCTACGAGACTGGTCATCAAGGCTGTTGGACTTGGTAAATCACTTGTCTTAATCAAAACAAGAATTGAGGTGTTAATAGACTTATAACCCAGAAAATGAATTTAAAGACAATGCGACGTCAAAAAATTATATACCGTATATACTCGTATAAGCCGAGGCACCTACTTTTGCCACAAAAACCGGGAAAGCTTATTGACTCGAGTATAAGCCTAGGGTGGAAAACGCAGCGGCTACTGGTGAATAATAAAAATAGATACCAATAAAATTACATAGGCAGTTTAATGTCCCCCATTGGCAGATGTAGGCAGTTTAATGTCCCCCATTGGCAGATGTAGGCAGTTTAATGTCCCCCATTGGCAGATGTAGGCAGTTTTAATTGTCCCCCATTGGCAGATTGTCAGGCAGTTTTAATGTCCCCACATATGGCAGTATGGTCCTAGGCAGTTAATTTCCCCCATTATGGCAGTATGTTAGGCAGTTTAATGTCCCCCATAGGCAGGGTATAGGTCGTTATAGGCAGATGTAGGTCCTTATAGGTCGTTATAGGCAGGTATAGGTCCCCCTCGGCAGGCTATAGGCAGTTATAGGTCCCCCTTGGCAGGCTATAGGCAGGTATAGGTCCCCCTAGGCAGGGTATAGGCAGGTATAGGTCCCCTAGGCAGGCTATAGGCAGGTATAGGCAGGTGTAGTCTATATAGGCAGGTGTAGGTTTTAAAACAAAAAAAACACCCACTTACCTCGCTCCCCGCTGCTCCGTCTCCCGGGCGCCCTCCTGCATCTTCTCGGCACAGGCGGGTGATGTCATCAGGCCGCGCACGCAGCGTGATGACACACGCTGCCTGTGCCGGAAACTCCGGACAGCCGCGAGTCTGCGGCCGCCCGGAGTCCACTGCGGCGCAGGGAGCGCTCGCTCTCTGCTCCGCAGTGCTATGTCTTCTCCTGCATGCGCTCCCTTAGGAGTCGCATATAACTGAAGCATCCCTGTCGGCGCACGGGCCATTGCAGCGCCCGAGTGCCGACAGTGACTCGAGTATAAGCCGAGGGGGGATTTTTCAGCACATTTTTTGTGCTGAAAAACTCTGCTTATACTCTAGTATATACGGTAACTCATTTTTTTGTTAGATATATTTTTAAGAATTTTTGGTGCCATTGTTTTCAATGTTCCATATCACTTTCAATATATTTAAAAAAAAATTCCTGGTTCTGCAGTTTTCACTTTGCCCACGAGGCCTAATAATAGTCTGACACTTTCTGTTCTGTAGAGAGATTTTCAGTATTTTGCTCATTATCAGTACAAGCAGGATTACATTGCAAAGTGACACTAATGTGTATAGATAACATAGGATCCACCAGCCACAATAGGAGATAGTCACAAGTCCCCTTCCTTGCACAGTGACTTCTTCCCAGGTCACATACCATGCCTAGAAAACTCTCCTATAGAAGTCAATGGGACTAATCCTGTTCACCGGCTCCTATGCCCATGAGGTTGCTGTAGAGCATCTCTCTGAATGTTGTGAAAAGCAGCTCAGGCAAGAAGGCTGCCCCCATAATCATGTACAGAATTGAGGAACCTGTAATCGGAAAATAAAAACGGCTAAGAGTGTGTTCACACGGATTTTTCAGCGCCCAAGACCTCTCCTGGAACGCGCTTCTTCCGAAGAGCTTTCAGACGCGTTTCTTGGCGTGTTTTTGGAAGAGGTTCTGGACGAGGTTTTCAACACTGTTTTCACCCATCCAAATGAATAGCCTGGTCTGAAAAAACGCTCCAAAAACGCACTGAGGTTGTAGACAAAGTTTTCAAGCTCTCCATTGACTCCTTTGGGGATTTTAAGCGCTGAAACGGCTTCAAGAATTGACATACTACTTTTTAGCGCCCAAAGAAGCACCTAAAACGCGCGTAAAAACCTTGACGTGTGTAAACTACAATGATGTTTTACATAGGAATCAATGACTATGAACTGGGGGCGTAAATGCTCCGAAAACAGCGTCAAAAGCAGCCGTGCGAACGTACCCCAAGAAGAACAGCAGTGTCTCATTCTAATAAGTAAAAATAAACTGCTGACAGATTCCCTTTTAATGGCTTTGCTCCAGCAGTTTTTGGGACCCTAGAACTTTATTTTTTGCTCTAGTTCTTGACTAGTCTTCTATAACTTTTCTTTGTTCAGTCCCTGTTATAGCATAAATACGGTATATTAATCTGCGCGTGACACTATATAATTTTCTTTTAAATAAGCAAACCAGGGCATCATTTACTGTCTAGACGTTAACGAGTGTTTTTTTTTTGCGGTGTAAATATGTGTTGTGTGCAGTGAGCGGATTAGGAGCTGTGAATGGGATGCTTAGTTTTCAGGCTAGAAGCCGCTATCGAGCCCGCACTGCTTTACTTTTCACATTGCTGTCAGCCATAAAGCTAATTCTGATTGATAGACGGAGCGCACCCATTCATATGTGTCCTTGCATATTAAAGTTTTATAAGGGCAGGGCCCGGATGATGCATATGTCGTGATCAGTATAGTTCCTGGCAGTGAGTAAATAGGAGGCAGTGAAATAAGTCTAGATCTGCAGCTTTTATGCTCTGTTTTCTTGATGTATTATTTCACTGGGGCAAATCATTTTCTGCTGCTTTTGTCTAAATTTGCGTCAGGAATGTCAATGCACACATCTGTTTTTATGTGCCCCCGTTTGTGATGGCCATGAGCAGTAATACAGGCTGTGCCTGACTACGACTACGTCAAGACGAAATGTTGCAGTCACGGAATAAAACCTAAACTTCAGTGTGCACCTGTGTGTGAGTGATCCTCTGCATTATTGGACTTCATGGATGAGTAGTAGTCCGTGGTTTGCTTTCCGGAGCAACGTGATAAGATGTATAGAAAAATATCCCTGCTCAAGTTGTGCATGTGCCTGTTGATGTTTTGTTAGCTGTACATCCCTTGACGCTAATTTTACTGGTGTCCCCAATTAAAGTTCATATATAAACGCTTATTTCTAATAATAAAAAAAAAACAACAGAACTAGAAGTGTAGATGTGACTGCCACAACTAGTGCTTAACAGGGTTCACGGTTCTCGCATGTAGTCCTGCTCTGTTGTACAGGGAGGTTTGTTTAGCAGTGCTTGATTTGTAGCACATTGGATGGGCTGTTCATGTCTGATTGATGTGGAAGAAGGCAGGCGAGTGCTGTTTCATAGTTTGTAAGGCCGAAAAAAGACGAGACGTCCATCCAGTTCAGCCTGTTGTGCTAAGGTGTTGATCCAGAGGAAGGCAAAACCCCAATGAGGTAGAAGCCAATTGTCCTCATTTTAGGGAAAAATTCCTTCCCGACTCCAATCTGGCAATCAGACAAATCCCTGGATCAATGACCCCTCTCCTGAATCCTAGTCACTATAACTTGTTATATTATTACACTCTAAAAATGCATCCAGACCCTTTTTGAACTCTGTTATTAAATTCACCATAACAAGTTCCTCTGGTATAGCGTTCCACAGTCTCACTGCTCTTACAGTAAAGAATCCCTTTCTATGTTTATGTAGAAACTTTCTTTCCTATAGACGTAGAGGATATCCCCTTGTTTTAGATACAGTCCTGGGTATAAATAGATCTTGGGAGAGATCTCTATATTGTCCTTTGATATATTTGTACATATTTATTATGTCCCCTGCGAAGCTGTCTTTTCTCTAAACTAAATAACCCTAATCTTGCTAATCTTTCTGGGTATTGTAGTCCACCCAGTCCTTTTATTATTTTTGTTGCCCGCCTTTGTACCTGTTCAAGCTCTACAATGTCTTTCCTGTGCACTGGTGCCCAAAACTGTACACAATATTCCATGTGTGGTCTAACCAGTGACTTGTATAATGGGAGAATAATGTTCTCATCATGTGCATCTATGCCCCTTCTAATGCACCCCATGATCCTATTTGCCTGTTGATGTGCTCCTCAGCCTGAAAAGGCATTTCTGCCCCAAACGAGCCTCGACATTTGCTGACTTTGTCCGGACTTCCCTGTAACAACAGACACGGACTACTTTTTTCTATCGAGAAGTTTATTTCTGAAGAGGGAAAAGAAGCAAATATGTTGAAATCTCATCAATTTGGAGGTTTTGTCCCAATAGCAGGTGTTGAGGGACTGATGAGCTACTATAACTCGTGGCAATTATTCTGGAATTACTATAAGGCCTCATGGCACAGCCCTAATGCGGTCAGAAACTTGTGTGGGGCACTTCAGTCGCAGTCTGTATAGTAAGTTGTTTTAGTCACCAAACCTCATGGTTATAAACAGTTAGTTTTGCCAGTGCTTACCTGCATATTTGTATGACCATTAAACAATCGATTGCCCATAACGCACCTACTATTAGGAGATGTTAAAGAATGATCAGCACCCAGTAGGAAGGAGCGGTGCTAGTGGAATGGGTACTTGCAACCCCAAACATATTATTACAAATCCACAGCACTCAATAATGCTTCATAAAGTGTATTTATATTGAGAAAGATGTTTACATGTGTATATCGGGAATTGGTGCTGTGTATATGGTAGTGTGTTTAATAATAATAATCTTTATTTCTATAGCGCCAACATATTCCGCAGCACTTTACAAATTCAAGGGTAAACATACAGTCATTACACATTAAAAGTACTTACAAATGAGACACAAGGTGTGAGGGCCCTGCTCGTGAGAGCTTACAATCTATTAGGGTGTATGGGTGAAACATACGGTAAGAAGTGCCAAGTTTACAATGGTCCGGCCATGTTTCATAAATAGGGGGTGGTTTACATGAAAAATAGATGAACCTGCCACCCTGACAGTACATCTATATACAGATAAGTGCCTGTGAGTGCCCAAGTGCAGGGAGTGACAGATGTGTGTGATAGCAGTTAGGGATCTTGGTAGGCCAGGCTGAGAAGATGTGCTCTCAAGGCCCTCTTAAAACTGTGAGGGTTGTGAATGTGCCTGATCGCCCGCGGTAGCATATTCCAGAGAATTGGGGCCGCACGTGTGAAATCTTGTAGGCGGGCATGGGAGGTTCGGAGAATTGAGTGTGTTTTAAAGTTTTACAAAATAAGATGAGACATAGGGTAATGTGAAAAAAACGTTGAGATTCTTAGTTCACACATTTTGATCAAATGTTTAAGCCACCCCCGGCTTACAAAAGGATCTCAAGGCGGGTGGTCCTACGCGGTAATGTGATCTCTTCCTTGATGTTTCGGTCGAAGTAGACCTTATTCATAAGGGATCACAATGGTTGGTAGGAAGAGAGAGAATATAGAGTAGGGTATGGAAAGTACCAATAGTAGCAGATACATGTTCCAGTATAAGATGAGGTATGGAGATATGGCTATACTTGAATGCAACTGGAGGTCTGTGGGCAAAAGCAATGCTGCAGGCCGCATAGGAGAAAGAGCCGGCTGCTCTTAGACGCAGTCTGTGGATTTGTAATGTTACCCTTTGGGGCTGTTCACTGTGTGTGTCGTCGTCCCCCCCCCGCCCGTCCCCCCCCTCTGATTTTTTTTTCATATTTGATGATCTTTTTTGGCTTTTTATGTAAACACATCTGTAGAAATAAAAAATCACAAAAGATCTTACCCTATGGAATTTATAACGGACATGTGGATTTACCCATGGTTTCTGCTGTTGGTTTTCAGGGCAGATTTTTTTTAAAAGACAGCTTAGTGGATCTTGGTGAGAAACTGCGTGCAAATGTGTAGAAATAAAATAAGCTAGACGGCTAGATTAACATTGAATTGTCTTTTCTTTTTTTTTTAACCAATTAAAACAAGATACATTTTTAGCCGTTTTGATTTTCTGATTGTAGATTTCTCAATTCTGTTGTATGTATATGATTATGGGGACAGCCCTCTTGCTTTATCTGCTTTTAACAGCATTTAGAGAGATGCTTTACAGCAGCTACATGGGCATAGGAGCTTGTGAACAGGAGTAGACCAATTGACTTCTATAGGAGAGTTTTCTAGACATGCTCTGTGACCTGGAAAGAAGTCACTGTGAATGGAGGGGAAGAGGGGGAGCTGTGACCATCTCCTATTGTGAATGAGTTATCTATTCACTTTGGTGTCACCTTTCAGTGTACAGTAATCCTCCCTGCGCTGATGAGGAGATTGCTGAAGTCTTCTGTAAGAACAGGAAGTGTCAGACTGTTATTAGGCCTAATGGCCAAAGTGAAGACTGCAGGACTACAGGATTTTTAGAAAATATTGATAGTGATTATGAAAAATGTAAAAAAGTAACACAAAATTCTTTAAAAACATGGCTTAAACATCAAGTCATTTTCGGATGACACATTCCCCTTAAGTAGGAAAATTTTCACAGGTTCCAAGTCAAGAAATATATCACTGCTCCGTCCTTCTGTGTGGGAAAATTGTCTAGTCTACACTGAAACGCAGATTTTCTGTTGGAAATCAATGGCAAGTGCTTTTTAGCATTGAATCCGCATCTGACTCTGCATCAAAATCCATTATGCAAGCATCCCCTAAAATAAACACCGCACACGTCTGACAATGCTTGTTTGGCCGCAGTGCTTACAAGTATAATGAGCTGTTGCACGTGGCTAATCAGGAGAGAAAAACATGACCCCAACGAGGTTAAAACAATAAAAGCAAAGTATTTTAAAAATTGCTTCAAAAACGGAAATCCCACACATTGGGGCAAAAAAACGGAAATCCCACACGTTGTGGCAAAAAACCCGGAAATCCCACACGTTGTGGCAAAGAACCCGGAAATCCCACACGTTGTGGCAAAAAACCCGGAAATCCCACACGTTGTGGCAAAGAACCCGGAAATCCCACACGTTGTGGCAAAAAAAAACGGAAATCCCACACGTTGTGGCAAAAAAAACCGGAAATCCCACACGTTGTGGCAAAAAAAACCGGAAATCCCACACGTTGTGGCAAAAAAAAACCGGAAAACCCACACGTTGTGGCAAAAAAAACGGAAATCCCACACGTTGTGGCAAAAAAAAACGGAAATCCCACACGTTGTGGCAAAAAAAAAAACGGAAAAACCACACGTTGTGGCAAAAAAAAAAACGGAAATCCCAACGTCTGACTGCTAGTTTGTCCGCAGTGCTTACAAGTATAATGAGCGTTGCACATGGCTAATCAGGAGAGAAAAACATGACCCCAATGAGAATTAAAACAATAACAACAAAGTATTTTAAAAATTGCTTCAAAAATGGAAATCCCACACATTGTGGCAAAAAAAAACGGAAATCCCACACGTTGTGGCAAAAAAAAAACGGAAATCCCACACGTTGTGGCAAAAAAAAAAAACCGGAAATCCCACACGTTGTGGCAAAAAAAAACCCGGAAATCCCACACGTTGTGGCAAAAAAAAAACGGAAATCCCACACGTTGTGGCAAAAAAAAACCGGAAATCCCACACGTTGTGGCAAAAAAAAACGGAAATCCCACACGATTGTGGCAAAAAAAAACGCAAATCCCACACGTTGTGGCAAAAAAAACGGAAATCCCACACGTTGTGGCAAAAAAAACGGAAATCCCACACGTTGTGGCAAAAAAAAACGGAAATCCCACGTCTGACTGCTAGTTTGTCCGCAGTGCTTACAAGTATAATGAGCTGTTGCACGTGGCTAATCAGGAGAGAAAAACATGACCCCAATAAGATTAAAACAATAACAACAAAGTATTTTAAAAATTGCTTCAAAAACGGAAATCCCACACGTTGTGGCAAAAAAAACGGAAATCCCACACGTTGTGGCAAAAAAAACCGGAATCCCACAACGTTGTGGCAAAAAAAACGGAAATCCCACGTCTGACTGCTAGTTTGTCCGCAGTGCTTACAAGTATAATGAGCTGTTGCACATGGCTAATCAGGAGAGAAAAACATGACCCCAATGAGATTAAAACAATAACAACAAAGTATTTTAAAAAATTGCTTCAAAAATGGAAAATCCCACACATTGTGGCAAAAAAAAACGGAAATCCCACACGTTGTGGCAAAAAAAACGGAAATCCCACACGTTGTGGCAAAAAAAAAAACGGAAATCCCACACGTTGTGGCAAAAAAAACCGGAAATCCCACACGTTGTGGCAAAAAAAAACGGAAATCCCACACGTTGTGGCAAAAAAAAACGGAAATCCCACACGTGGTGGCAAAAAAAAAACCGAAATACCACCAGTTGTGGCAAAAAAAAAAAACGGAAATCCCACACGTTGTGGCAAAAAAAAAAAAAACGGAAATCCCACACGTTGTGGCAAAAAAAACCGGAAATCCCACACGTTTGTGGCAAAAAAAAACGGAAATCCCACACGTTGTGGCAAAAAAAAACGGAAATCCCACACGTTGTGGCAAAAAAAAACGAAAAACCACCACTTGTGGCAAAAAAAAAAACGGAAATCCCACACGTTGTGGCAAAAAAAAAAACGGAAAATCCCACAACGTTGTGGCAAAAAAAAAAACGGAAATCCACGTCTGACTGCTAGTTGTCCGCAGTGCATTACAGTATAATGAGCTGTTGCACGTGGCTAATCAGGAGAGAAAAACATGACCCCAATAAGATTAAAACAATAACAACAAAGTATTTTAAAAATTGCTTCAAAAACGGAAATCCCACACGTTGTGGCAAAAAAAACGGAAATCCCACACGTTGTGGCAAAAAAAACGGAAATCCCACACGTTGTGGCAAAAAAAAACGGAAATCCCACGTCTGACTGCTAGTTTGTCCGCAGTGCTTACAAGTATAATGAGCTGTTGCACATGGCTAATCAGGAGAGAAAAACATGACCCCAATGAGATTAAAACAATAACAACAAAGTATTTTAAAAATTGCTTCAAAAATGGAAATCCCACACATTGTGGCAAAAAAAACGGAAATCCCACACGTTGTGGCAAAAAAAAACGGAAATCCCACACGTTGTGGCAAAAAAAACCGGAAATCCCACACGTTGTGGCAAAAAAAAAAACGGAAATCCCACACGTTGTGGCAAAAAAAAAAACGGAAATCCCACACGTTGTGGCAAAAAAAAACCGGAAATCCCACACGTTGTGGCAAAAAAAACCCGGAAATCCCACACGTTGTGGCAAAAAAAAAGGGAAATCCCACACGTTGTGGCAAAAAAAAAACGGAAATCCCACGTCTGACTGCTAGTTTGTCCGCAGTGCTTACAAGTATAATGAGCTGTTGCACGTGGCTAATCAGGAGAGAAAAACATGACCCAATAAGAAAAAACAATAACAACAAAGTATTTTAAAAATTGCTTCAAAAACGGAAATCCCACACGTTGTGGCAAAAAAAACGGAAATCCCACACGTTGTGGCAAAAAAAACGGAAATCCCACACGTTGTGGCAAAAAAAACGGAAATCCCACACGTTGTGGCAAAAAAAAAACGGAAAACCCACACGTTGTGGCAAAAAAAACGGAACTCCCACACGTTGTGGCAAAAAAAACGGAAATCCCACACATTGTTACCCCTCAGCTGGGTGTAAAAAATTTGGTGCAATTGCGAACAAAATCAGAAGGTGATTGAAGGAAAGCGTATGAATAGGTCGAGGAAGACCTCAATGCATCAGAGTAGACAACTCAAAAGAAATATGCTTAAAGAACAGACATGCTCATCAAACCAAATGGAAAACATAATCACTGTGACAGAAATACAAAATTTTGGCTGAAAGAAATGGGATTTGCATATTGGAAAGCCAAAAATGCCTAAATTGGAAAAATCCGATTACAGCGGGGTAAAGAGAAGCAGTCATGGAGTATGGATGATTGGATGAACGTGCAATCACCAAGGAGGAGGTGTGGGAACTCTTTGTCTGGTGCCGTTCTAATGAAACCAATATGGTGCCTGCAGAAAACAATCCTCATGAAGAACATGGCTGGCAGACAGGATGTTATGGTGGAAATGAAATAACATAACTTGCTGCATCCTGAAAAACTGATCCGTCTACTTTGATGAAGACTATTCATGTTTAACATTAATGAAGTCCATGCTGCAAGAGGTACAACCATAAAAGCATGCAGACAACTGAGGTGCTTCCCTTTACTAAATGTATCCCCAGAGCCTGCTTGATCCTTCTCTTGGTGAAGGCTGTTGTCCTTATTGTGGGCAGCTCACTGTCAACAGCAGAGTTTGCCAGTGGTGAAAATGGAAAACTGTTTGTGCTAAATAGCTTCCACATAGATTAAAAAAAAAACACTTTTTTTTTTTTGTTGCATCATAAATTAAAAATACATTGTCCATGGATAGGACGTGTGAAGAATCCGCTTAGACATTCCATAACAATAGTTCCTTGATCTCAGTCTGTTTTAATCTATTTGGGAATTTGCTCAACAAAGTTTATTTTCCATCTGCAAAAAAAATACAGGGCATTCTAAAAATCCTAGGAGCAGCAACAAAGTATTTTTTGTATTCCATAACTTTCTATTCTACTTTATTTGGAGCAGACAGCATGCTATTGGTTGATTTAACCCCTTAAGTCCCAGGTCTGAAAAGTAGTTAATGACCAGAACATTTTTTTTATTTTTGCCTCCTTGCGTTTCAACAGTTGTAACTTTTTTCTTTTTTTTTTTTCAGTGACGCAGTTGGATGAGGCCTCGTTTTATTGAGACAAGTTGTACTTTATGGGGGAATAGTTTAAGGTCACTTATAAATAATTGCTGAATTTTTTTTACATTTTTTTTGTACACCGTTCATATTTCACACATAATAACTTGTTAGATTAATTCTACAGGTTATTACGGTCATGTGGATACCTAATATGTGTAGGTTTTTTTGTGTGTAATTTATGCACAATTATGTTTTATTAAATATTTTTATCTATTTTTTTTTACACTTTTTTATGGGTTTTTTCACTTTTTTTTTTTTTTTTTGTTTAATCCCATGAAGGGAGAACCACTTTTTTTTTTTTTTTTTTTAACACTTAATGTATTAGCAGTCTACCCTGGTCACTGGCTTGTTACACAGACAGCCCTGGGGCCATTCTAGGTCCCCAGTGCTGACTGTGCAGTCTCTCCCCGGGCTCTGTCGGGTCACCGGGTGTTCCAATCACCCGACAGAGCAGGGAACCCTTTGATTGCGCTACGGTAACGCACCGCCGCAATCAAAGGGTTAAAGCACCGGAGTGCGGAGGTTTTCTACGCTCCCCGGTGCTCGCAGGACATGCTCTGGGATCAGGGCTGTGTAATATAGCCCCGATCCCAGCGCAGTTGTGGCGCCGGGCGCCGCAAACCCTGAAGTCTACTGCGACGCCAAAAGACATCGCTGTAGACGAACGACCCGCACCAGCCGACGTCAAAAGACGGTGGGCGGTCGTTAAGGGGTTAAATAATTGACTTCATTTGTCTACACAGATACAAAGTATTCACATATGAAAAGGGGTTGTCCCACAAGTAAATATATTTGTTACAGATCATGAGAAATTAACAAGATTTGCCATTTACTTGTAATTAACCAATAAAATTCATTGAAGGGTTGAGACCTTGACATAACATGACACCACCTGGTGTTCAAAGTGTGAACGTGCACCTGCTGAGCTGAGTGCTGGTGGGCACATCACCATCTCCCCTGAGGTAGCTTGGTTCCTAATTCCAGTTTAGTAATTTGTCTGTTCACTGAAAAGTAGCCAAGACAGAGCCTGTGCAGTAGCAGAGCAATGCCCAGCAGAGCTGCGGAGGCTGCTTCTGGTGATTGGCTTGTTGGGATGTAAATGTATGCCTAGGGTTTTGGGAGTAGTAGCCTTAAAAATGGGTCACATGACCCTGCTTGGCAACAACGCCTACGATACCAAAGATTAGCAGTGGAAGAGATTAAACACGTATATACTGTAGGGCGCAGGAAAATGTAAATAAATGGCTTTGTATGACTTTTTATATGAATCTTGTTTGTGGAATAACCTCTTTAAAAGCCAGTGTCACTTGTGTGATGTTTCTGATGGGGGGATCCACATTACTTATGAAGTTAAAAATGAATATGGCACTGAAGCTATTGCCTGTTTATAGTGGCTTTCATACAATATGACCATGTCTTTTAGAACATTGGCATTGCTGGAAAGGTCATATAAGATCAAGTTTAGACTTGCCAGTTGTGGATAGTGGCTCAAAGGACAAATTGTGCATGTACCACTTTTGATTTAAAGGGGTTTTGCCACGATGTAATGTTGACGTGGGATCCTCCAAAATGGGTTTTTAATCACTTTTGTGATTACAAAAATTGCAGTCTGAGAGAGCTACAGCCTTCCTTACATGCCCTTGGTTACTTCAAAGTTTGTATTAGATACGGCCTGACGAGAGCTGCTGGACGGGCTTGCGTAGAGAAAGCTTCTTATCTGATGAGACTGAGCTGCAGAAGTTTTCAAGGCACCGGGTAGCAATATGTTTTCTTTTGTATACAGAATAAACTAGTTGTAGTGTGATTAGATCCCTGCTTTATCTGATGACAGAGAACATGAAGGAGCTTTCAAGCTGCTGAGGAGAAAAGGTGTTGTCTTTTGTACACAGAGGCCACAAGTTATAGTTTGATTATTTCAGTGAACATGTCACAGGATCCCTTATGCAGCTTTGTGCTCTGGCTGTGGGCCTCTCTCTCTTTCAGCTCCGTGATTTGTTTACATTAGCTTCTTAGCAGGTAAGGCTCCTCTTGGCAAAACCCCTTTATATAGTGGCTACAGTGGTGTTCGCCAGCTTTTAAGAGGAGAGGTTGAGTGTAGCTGTGACACTTGAGTAGCTTGGCAACGGCCAGCGGGCTCTTGTCTAACGAGTTAATTTTTGGGAGTGTGTCTTATTAAATATGGGAGATAAGACACGGCCCGCACATCCACGTGATATATACTGATCTACTGCTGCTAACTTACAAAAATGAACATACAGTAACATTTTGATCAAAATATATAAGCCCACTTGCCATGGAACAGCAACCTGTTTTAAGTGGGTCCCTCCACTAATTGGCAATCACCGCCACAGGAATGGCAATACCAGCATGCGGAACGATGCAGCAGCCCCAGAACACCCCTGCTGCCGTGCTTAGCCCCTGGCTCTGGGTCATACTACCTCATAGGCAAAGCATCAGCACACAGCACCACATCCAGAAAGAAGGGATCACAAATGCTCACCATGTGCTTCCAGCATATAAACTGAATAGTTAGTAACCCTCTTGCTAATGTTTTCTGTCGATGCACAGATGTTGTTACAAACTCCCTGTAAGCCAGTATTGTGGTGAACATTACTGTCAGGCAATGCTTTCTGGGGATCGCTCATACGTAGTTTGTCTTGAATGGGGTAATAAGGCACACATCAGTGCTACACTATGCTGAGGGTCAAAGATCTGACAAGTGTGAATAGGGCCCTAATTAAACCCATCCTTTCTCTTTGTAGCTTGTGTGCAGACCTTTGTGTCCTCAGGGCTCTAGGCTGCAAGAAATCTTCTGAGTATTCTGATCTGTTACGTCATTGCCCCTCATCTTGCTGCAGCAAACCCCAGTGAGCTGTATTAGAAGCTGCTGCTGCTGGCGTGTGCACCTTTTTCACAGCAGCTGTACTGCGGAGTAACAATCCTACACTGCGAGCAAATACAACATGGCTGTGCGGAGTCTACTCTGTGTTCAGTGTCCTCTACTGGCAACAAAGGGGCACAGCGAAGTGTGTTTACAAGATGGATAGACTGACATTTTTTTTCCCTAATCTGTCAATGTGGGGGCAAAAAAAAATTCCTTTTACAGTGTTGGCCCGTAAGTCAGATGAAATGCCCAAAAATATCATCCGTACACCTCAGAACAAAACTGTGCAAAAACTTGTCTTTGGTGTGTGTGTTTTTTTTGTTTTTTTTTTTTATCCCCGATATTTTGTCATTTTATGTTGTGGATACACTGCTGGATTTTCCCTGTTGACTTGAAATGCCCCCACCTTCCTCCCTCTTTCATGATTTAACCGTATTTGCCACTGTAAAAGGGCACATGATCTCTATTGTGGTGTAATAATGGGAGATTTGCCCGTGAACCTACAATTTAGGCTATATCTGCACTGCATAGCTATACGCTCATGTTTTCGGCACTTTTAGGATTTTAAAAGTGCTGGAAATACAGTCTTTCAGGCAGCCCCATAGACTATATTAGAAAAAACGACCTGTAGTCTCCACAGGTCGTTTTTTCTACCATCGTCTTTCGGCGCTGGCGTATTATACAAAATGCAGTCCTGCATCAGAAAAAAAAAAGGTCGATGTCGGCCGGTTTTTGTCCGATGCAATGTAGACCTAGCCTTATGCATATACAGTATATACACACAATGGTGGGACAAGAATCATTAGTTCTTGGCTATTTGTTGCTCTTTGTTTTTGTTTAAAGGGAATGTGTCATCAAAAAATGACTTCTTGTTTAACTCATATTTTTAGGTTAAACATTTTTTTAGGAATTTATTTATTTTTTTTAATTTTCTATATCACTTTGTCTTTTTTTAAGAATTCTAAGTCCTGCAGTTTTTACTTTGGCCACTAAGCCTAAGGTTATGTTCACATGGCTTATTTGCGGGGCGTAATTACGCCCCGCAATTACGCCATGTGGGCGGGAGCGGGGGGCCGGCACCTCGCCGGCCCATAGACTGTTATTACTAGCGGCGCGTATACGCCGCTAGTAAATGACATGTCACATCTCCCCCGCGGCGGATTCGCCGAGCGGGGAGAGGAGACGTAATCCATAGTTCTCTATGAGAACTGTGGATTACCGTAATGACTGGGACGTATTCCAGCCGTAATTTGCGCAGTATGCCGAGAATTACGGACTGAAATACGTCCCATTTTAAGCCGTGTGAACATGGGCTAATAATCGTCTGACACTTCCTGTTCTGTTTAGAGAGCTTTTCAGCAGTGTGTTCATTATCAGTAACAGCAGGGTCAAGCTGAAAGACACCATTGTGTACAGATAACACAGAATCCACCAGTCACAAGAGGAGATATCACAGCTCCCCCTCTACCCTCCCTTCATAGTGATTTCTTCCCAGGTCACACAGCATAACTAGAAAACTCTCCTATGCAAGTCTATGGGACAGAATTTGTCTTAAGAATCCTATGTGCATGAAGCTGCTGTAAAGTATCTCTCTGACTGCTGTTAAAGCAGTGCAAACAAGAATGTCTTCCCCACAATCATATATAGACGGCCGAATAGAGAAATCTACAATCGGGAAATAAAAACGACTGAGAGGAAAAGAATATGGATCACGGGCTTGATTTAATAAGTAAAAAAAAAAAAAAAAAATGGTGACAGATTCCCTTTAATATTATTGAATATATAAAAACTACAAGAAAAACGTAAAAAGAAAAGGTATTTGCAGGAAATTTAACCAAATAAGAAAATGAGTAAAATGTGTCTGGTCATGGACAGGGAAACTGGTGCGGTTTTGAACATAGTTCTACAAACAAAGGAGAAAATACATTTGTGCTGCAGGACTCCAGGTAACAACTGAAATGGTCACATGTAATGATAAAATATCCTTTTGCTCTTGAATTTTTAAACTTGCAGTCAGTTACTGTATCGCCAGCATCTGATGCAGTTTGTGGATTTGGAAACGTAAGGCTATGTCTACACAGCATAGGTTTTTGGTCGGCTTTTTGGATGAATTCAGTTTTTAAAATCCACCAAAAATCTGAATGTAACCTGTACCCCATAGATGGCAATAAAAAAAAAAATCTGCACGGACTTTTTCCGATCACTTTTGAAGTCCGGAAGATTTTAAATCAAGTCAGATCTTCCGCCCAGATGGCCGTAGGATTCCCGTTCATTCAATGCATGGAGCAGACGCCAAATCCGAAAACCAACCGTGGTTTCTAGCGCAAACCCTCTCCAAAAACTGTGGTCCAATGATGTTAAAATACCGTCAGATATTGGACGCCATTTTAACAGATGCTGTGTACACCTAGCGGAAGTGTGCGTGGGAAACAGATGCTATAGAGAGTAAGTGGTTAAATGACCATTTCAGTGCTGGAAATATAATTTTAAAAAGATTGATACTTTTTTATTTTATTTTTTAAACACACTCACTTGAGGTCACAAGTTGTTGTTTAGTGAAGGAGAACCGCGATTCTCTAACTTGGTTCTCAGCCCAGATATCATGCCGGACAGCATGCAGACGCAGATTGCAAAGCGATCATTAATAGCTGCACGAGTATGCAAGTAGCAGTCTATCCACCAAAACATGCGACCATCACCTTACAAACCACTTGTTTGATGACTTGCAGTTTCTTGATGGGTCTTTAAACTTGTATCTTGGTCTCAATTAGACCATGTACGAAGTTAATAGACCATAGGAGGTTTTTGTCAATGTTGCTTTTTTTTTCAGATAAAACCTCTTTCTAGATATGTTGGCAAATAGAGTGAATGTCTTCCATCACAGCTCTTGTAGACCTGGTCACCAAGCTTTTCTGTACCCTTGAGCATAGGGTGTTGTGGTCTTGGAGCTCCATGCTGACGATACTGGGGCTACCAGTGGCCGTATGAGTTTGCTTGAGAATTCGCCTTTTTGCCAGGAAACTTGTATGGGCATTTGCAGCCGTTTGCACATGAGGTTTCATCAGCATGTAACTAGAGGACTGAAATTCCATTTGATCTAATAATGCAGTTCACATGGACATACATAATTAAAGGGGTTTTGCCACGATGTAATGTTGATGTGGGATCCTCCAAACTGGATTATTAATCACTTTTCTAAATATATGTGATTACAAAAAGTGAAGCCTCAGAGCTACAGGCTGCCTTACCTGCCCTTAGTTACCTGACAGTTTACATTAGACACGACAAGGAGATGATCTGGCCGGGCTTGCGCTGTCTGCACTTCTTATCTGATGACAGGGAACATGAAGGAGCTTGCAAGATACTGTGGAGAAAGATCCTGTCTTTTGTATAGAGAATCCACTGGTTCTAATGTAATTATTTGTGTAAACATTGTAGACGCTCCTTGCAACTGTGTCTCTGCTCAGACCACTTCCCACTCCCCCCCCCCCCCCGACTCACCCTACCGAGTTAATTTTGTCTCCTGATCAGATAACAGGTAAGGAACTGACTTCTTGGCAAAACCCCTTTAAGTTGCTCCACCTATGTTTTGGATGCGACAGTTGATTTTCAGACCAGTCAAAGCTTATCACTTCTAAAGTATTGTCCCCATACCTGAATGACATGTTGGATTTGCTTGGCTTCATTGATATTGTATGCAAGTTCTAACTTTCTGTGATTCTTCTTCTAGGCTCCAGGATTTGGATTTGGGATCGCAATATCTGGTGGCAGAGATAACCCTCATTTTCAGAGTGGAGAGACGTCTATTGTCATCTCGGATGTTCTTAAGGGAGGGCCTGCGGAAGGCCTACTGCAGTAAGTGCTCTTCGATAAGCTAACACCAGCCATAATTTACTTGATACGACTGTCCCATCTCGCTAAGTATGGTCTGTGGCCGGCTTGTATTGTGCTACAAGCCGGCCACAAAAAATGGGAAGATTGGCTCGTTTTAGTTCTCCTCATTCATTTCTATAGCATTTATGAATAAAGCCAAACAATCCTACTCATGGAGAGGGGACAACCCATTTATCTTAGTGTAAGGGTATGTTCACATGATGTACTGCGGCGCGTACAGTACATCGCTGATCAGCACGTACTCCCAAGGCGTGGGGGGTCCAGCAGCCCGCCGGCCACATACACATGCATTACTGTTACTTATCTCCTATTGTACGAGCGGAGAGAGGAGGCGTAATCCATAGTTCTCTGTGAGAACTATGGATTACCGTAATTGCGGCACGCGTGTCGCCCGTATTAAAGGGACAAAATTACGCCGTGTGAACATACCCTAAATCTTTTTTTTTTTTTTTTTTTCCTACATGCTCTATAACTTCAATTAAATTCTGGTTAGTAGCTGGTTACATACCACTTGCAATGTTTTGCCATTCACTGAGTACATTTCTTTTTACTATATAACTTTCAAGAAATCTCCAGTCTCCCTCATGTGTTTGAGGCTGCACTTTTTACCAGTCCTTTTTTTTTTTTTTCTATTTGTCAATCATTTTCTTTAACAAGCATAGAGCGCGTTGCTGTGCCAACTGTAAAAAGTTCTCTTCTGTAATGAAATGGCCCTGCATAATTGAGCTTTGTAATAAAATAGCCATTGATCTCTTAATGCGCTGCATATGTTTAAGGATTCGTTCCATTGTTATTCCAATGCACCACTGTTGCACTGAGCTTTCAAGTGCATCTTGTTTGAACAATAAAGTACAAAGGTATATAGAAATAAGGGCTAAAATGGTGAAAGTTTTTGAAAATTGCATCGTGATTGTGTCGGCCATGATGGCATCATGCCGTGGTTATTGAATGCTGAACTTTGTTCAGAAATAAAATAGAAGATGAAGACTCAGAGATTGGAGGCACAAGAATGGTGCCAGATATGTTCTATGATCACCACCTTAATGGCGGCACAGTTGATCAGTGATTTGTATTTAATCTTTATACACTGTTCAACTAACTGTTAGAATCACTTGGAAAGAAGAAACGGTATCGGTAATTGACCAGCATGAAGTGACCTTTTTACGTTATGACCACAGGGCAATGGACAAACTACTTTGGGTTTTGTGAACAGAAAAAAACGTCCATCTGATGAGTATTTTGAGCTGATTTTGACACTAAAAGCAGACCGTTTTTAGTTGGTTTTTGTTTGTCACTGATTTGTACACTGATTTTACGTTGTATTTCAGTCGGTTTAGTGGTAGACAGTATAGTGAGTGCAATGCATTCATGATTGGTGCAAGAAACCATGTGATTACTACTCCACCCAGTAGTTACTCCCTAAACTTACAGTGGCCATTTTGGTTAGATCACAGCCATATGCGTTATTACAGTTGAAACCAGAAGTTTACATACACTATACAAAAAGACACATGTGCATGTTTTTCTCACTATCTGACATGAAATCAGAATAAACCATACCCGTTTTAGGTCAATTAGGAACCAAAGTTATTTATATTTGCCAAATGCAGAATAATGAGAGAGAATTTAAGACATTTTATTACTTTCTGCAAAGTCAAAAGTTTACATACACTAGGATTACTATGTCTTTAAACCATTTGGGACAGCCCATATGATGATGTCGTGTCTGTGGAAGCTTCTTGTTGTCAAAATCTGAGTAAGAGACACACCTGTGGATTTTTTTTTTTAAAGCACATCAGAAACACACTGCTTCTGTGTGTAACATCATGGGAAAGCCTAAAGAAATCAGCCAAGATATGAGGACGAGAATTGTGAACTTGCACAAGTGTGGATCATCCATTGATACAATTTCCTGACTGTGCCTCATCTGTGAAAACAATTATATGCAAGTACAAACAAGATGGGAATGTCCAGTTATTATGCTGCTCAGGAAGGAGCAGCATAATAACATGTGCATATCAACCCAAGAACAAAAGCAAAAGACCTAGTGAAGATGCTGGCAGAAGCTGGTAAGATTGTGTCATTATTCACAGTGAAACAAGTACATGGGCTGAAAGGATACTCTACCAGGAAGAAGCCATTACTCCAAAAGAAACCTTTAAAAGTCAGATTCATGTTTGCAAATGCACACAGGAACAAAGACCTACATTTTTGAAGACTTGTCCTGTGGTCTGACAAAACTAAAATTGAACTGTTTGGCCATAACGACCATCGTTCTGCTTGGAGGAATAAAGGAGATGCTTGGAAGCCTAAGAACACCATCCCAACTGTGAAAGACGGGGGTGGCAGCATCATGTTGTGGGGTTGTTTGGCTGCAGGAGGGACTGGTGCACTTCACAAAATAGATGGCATCATGAGGAAGAAAGATTGTGGCGATACTGAAGCAACAAGACCTCAGCCAGGAGGCTTGGGCGGAAATGGGTCTTCCAAATGGACAGTCACCTGAAGCATTTTGCCCAAACTGGTTACAAAGTGGCTTAAAGAGAACCTGTCGCATAGATTATGCTTCCCTTGCTGAGGACAGCACAAGCTAGTGTCAGACCTGCTGTTTCCAGCACTGTGCCCCTTATTCTGTAAGATGCTGTAGTTTTCGTGTATTTAATGCTCAAATCTGCAGTTTTCAGCCAGAAGAGTCATTCAAAGAGTCAGTTTTTTTTTTCAAGCCCCGTCCACCTGATGCTAGCTCCGCCCACCTCAACTGATAAACCTATTACTTTGAATAGGTAGAAATATGTCATTGGGTGGGGCTAGCTTTTGGTGGGCGGGGCTAACACCTGCTCATGAATAAGATTTGAACATTAAATGCTCTAAAACTACAGGTCTGTCACTAGCTTGTTCTGCCCTCAGCAAGGCGGGCGTAAACTATGTGACAGGTTCCCTTTAAGGATAACCAAGTCAATGTTTTAGTGTGGCCATCACAAAGCCCTGATCTCAATCCTATTGAAAATGTATGGGCAAAGCTGAAAAGGCAGGTGCAAGCAATGTGACCTACAAATATGCCTCAGTTACATCAGTTCTGTAGGGAGGAATGGGCCAAAATTCCTACCAACTATTGTGAGAAGCTTGTGGAAGTATATCCAAAACACTTGACCCAAGTCATACAGTTTAAGGGTAATGCTACCAAATACTAATGAAATGTATGGAAACTTTTGACTTTGCAGAAAGTGATGAAAATGCCTTAAAGTCTCTTTCATTATTCTGGCATTTGGCAAATATAAATGATTTTGGTTCCTAATTGACCTAAAACAGGTTTATTCTGATTTCATGTCAGATAGTGAGAAAACATACATATGTATCTTTTTATATAGTGTATGTAAACTTCTGGTTTCAACTGTATATATCAAAATATTAAGTATATATAGACCAGGAAGTGAATTCAAGGACCTTCCAGTAAAAAAAACAAAAAAAAAAAACTACTCCACAGATTTCCTATTCAAAGTCTATGTAAAAGGTTGACAGTCTGTTTTCAATCCAAAAACCATCTGTAAATTCAACTGAAAACCCTTTCCATGGGGACGGGCCCTTTTGGTACGGCCACACAGCAGTTGTAAAATACCGGTCGGATTCTGACTAAGAATATGGCAGTTATTATATTGTCTTTTTCAATGGTTTTGGGAGACAGTTCTGTCTGCAGTTTGCTCCTCCGCCTGTCCCCTTAATTATTGACTAGCACACCCGCCCGAAAACCAGGCAGAAGCTTGTACATATTCCGAGTTTTTCGGAATGCCAGCGTTGAGAAATCCGTCCGGCTGATTTCTGTTAAAGTCTATGGGGGTGATTACTTGTCGATTTTTCAGACAGTTTTCAAATCCTCAAACAGTGTGAGAATCCAACAAAAAAAATGTGCCGTGTGGACGTATCCCCAGGGTATGGTCACACAGCGTTTTTTTTAACTGTAAATATTCACTTCAAATTCAGCTTCCATATCTGCTTAAAGTCTGATCAGAGGCGTATATTGAAAAATCCTATCCCCATTGTTTCCTATGGGGGGGATTTTACAAGCAAAAAATGCCTCAAGAATTGTCTCATATTTTTACTGTCGTAATTGCATCCAAAAAATCGGCTCGCACTTACGCTTGTGAAATGCATTTCATGTGAACAGCAAGGCGTATTTTATATTTTATTCAATGAAGGAAGATTTGAAACAAGTCTGATGCCGATTTTGGGCCGTTTTCCAGCGTGCTAAATGTACTAAAATACAGCCCAATTAACACTGTGTGACCATACCTTTGGGGTACGGCCACAGAGCAGTCGTAAAATGCTGGTCGGATTCTGTTTAAGAATCTAACCGGCATTTTATTGTCTTTTGAATGGTTTTGGAGGACAGTTTACGGATTCCCCCGACCCCCTTAACCATTGAATCGCACACCTTCCGCCTGAAACTGGGTGGAAGAATTTGCAAGTTGCAAGTTTTTCGGAACGCTGACAGTGTGAAAATCCGCCCAATAGAAAAACTGTGCAGTGTAGCCTACTGGGCGGATTTTCTATTGACGTCTACAACGATGGTTGACTGACTGTTTTCAAATTCGAAAACTGAAAAGCCGACTGAAAGCCCTTGCCGTGTGGACATACCCTGATGGATGGAAGTAGAGTACCTTAGAGGGTTTGTCTCACTACATTCACCTTACCTCAATTTTGCTTTCTCAGTTTAATTGTTTTAATTCAGGGGTGTGTTTACTGGCTACTTGACCTGCAGTGACAAGCTGCTGAGTACACCAGATCTGTAGCCATAGCGACCAGCACTGGTAGGCTATCGGGAGAGATTAAACAGGTCTGTAGTTATAGTGACCAGCACTGGCAGCCTATCGGGAGAGATTAAACAGGTCTGTAGCTATAGCGACCTGAGGAGCTGATGCATCCCATACAAGAGGGGATATCTCAGAATAGGTAAGACACTGTTAATGGACTCATATTACAAAGTGACTCGTTTTTGCAAGATCTTTGACATAAAAAGCAATCCTTGTAGTGAGACAACCCCTTTAAGGAAACAAGTGTCTACAAACAATATACAAAGTCCATGCAGATTGCAGTAATTGAGGCCCATGGACTGATTAACCCTTGTACTGATACTCTACTTGACAGTGTCATGCTGCTGTTGAGATTCTGTTATGACGTTAAGCACCGGCCGTGCCCTTTCTTCATCTGTACAGTGTAGTTCTAACATGATTGGGCAGATTCATCAACCGTAAAATGGTCTTCGTTGTCCATAACAATCAATCAAAGCAAGCTTTTCCCCAAAGTCTCTTTGGAAGGTGATGCTGTGGTATATTACTGTGTGCAGCAAAGAATGTTTAAATGGTTTTGATCAATTTGTCTTAAGGGGATGTTCACACAGCGTTTATTAGATACATATTTTTCGGACCCAAAAACGAACCCAAACATTCATCTAGCAATGCTCAATGTGATTTACAGTGATTTCAATGTACAATACCTATCGGCATTCAGACAATACGTGTTTTACATACGTCTTTCGGATGCGTTGAACGGATCTGATCAAAGAATTGACCTGAATTCTTGATCCGTTTTCCGCATCAGAAAACGTATCCAAACACATACAATGCTTTGGGTATGTCGTTTTACAATACATTTTTCGGATTGAAAAACACCTTGCGCACACAACCCCTAACTCTATATTCTGGTGAGTGTTTTCATAGGTGGAGGTAGAGATCATTTGATTACCCAATCTATATGGACGTCTATGAGAGCAGCTGTGGTTCTGGCTGACTTGTGCGTTTTCTTTTGTTATTTGGCTGGCTTTTTATCTGCAGTGGGGAACCCAGATACAGGCTTGGGGTGCAGTGGTGACTGTTTTTCATCATAGACTCCTCCTCTTAAAAAGCACCTTTGAAATGGTTCTCTAATTACCAGAAGGGTCGATTGCACAGTTTTCCCCTTCTGGAACCCCCAATAATTAGCTCTAATTTTTAGGGAAATCTTTTAGGAAGTGTTAAGTTTCCTTGCGGCTCCACCACAGTTGAAATTAGTCATTACACCGTGTCCATTCAAATTGTTGCACTCTATGTAATGCAGGACAGGTCCTCCAGAGAGAGAGACTCCTTTATACTCATTCTCCAGTGCGACCAAGAGCTGAAGATCCTGAACAGAGAATATGGAAAAAAACTTGAGGACCCCTTTAAAAGTGGCATCACTTGTATTTGCCTTTAGCCCACTGTTCTCTATACACATGAATTCAGAGGAAATTACTTTTCATGACCATCCGTTGGTCCGAAATCCTGGTTTGAAGCACTATAGTGAGTGATGCAGCAGATGGTAGGCCATTTTTCTTTTGTTCCTCCTTCACTCCAGCACCTGACTGCTTTGTGAGTTTGTGTGGCTCTGCTTTGGCTCTAGTTCTTCTTAGATGCGGCTACTGCACAGTTAAAGCACTTGTTAAGCAGGTCAAAAATATTACCAACTGACTTGTGACAAAGATGGCATCCACTGATGGTGCCAAGTTCAGTCACTGAGCGCTCCGGCCTGACCCACAGTATTACCAGCAACGTTTGCCTATGGCTACCAAATGGTAGTGTGCTTCATTTTACATAGCTGTCTGTATTGTGTCTCTTTAAAACATCTTAGTTCAGTAGTTAAAGGGGTTGTCTCACTACAAGGATTGCTTTTTATGTTAAAAACAAGTCATTTTGTAATATATGTCCATTAACAGTGTCCTACCTATTCCTAGATATCCCCTCTTGTATGGGCTGCATCAGCTCCTCAGGTTCCTATAGCTACAAACCTGTTCACTCTCTCCTGATAGACTGCCAGCACTGGTTGCTATAGTTACAGATGTGGTGTCCTCAGCAGCTCCTCACTGCAGGCCAGTAGAAGCCAATAGACACGCCCCTAAATTAAAACAAAAAATGAAACTGAGAAAACAGGACTGAGGTAAAGTGAATTGTTGTAGTGAGACAACCCCTTTAAGGATGTCCATGTAATGTTATCCATTTATTGATCATATGGGATCCATTGGGTAGACATCTCCCCTTCCAGCCCCAAGTGTGCCGGTTTATTAGGTGGACCATACTCTGTATACTGCATATAAGCAGATGCCCAATCCAACTTCTTATCGAATCGAGCAGAGATGTAGTTCATACTCTTGTAGTCATAGCTTTCCTATAAACCAGGGGTCTGCAACGTTGGCTCTCCAGCTGCTGGGAAACTACAACTCCCATCATGCCCACTGATATAGGTGATATAAATGCATGATGGGAGTTGTAGCTTCCCAGCATCTGGAGAGGCGACGTGCAGACCCCTGCTGTTATTATACAGTCATTTATGTGTAACTGGCCAGCCACATGGAAGTCCTGTATGAATAGGTAACACTGCATTAGTAGCATGTTGTATAAAGGCTGCGGCGTCTGTCGGGCCTTGCATTTGCCCCGGTTGTTAGCTGTATTGTAGAATCCTAGGTCTGTGTCAGGAAACAGGAGATTTCATGTTCGTATTTGGAAATAAACCTTCTGGAGTTAAATTGTTAAATCAGGGTTCCCTTTGCAGTTGCAAGTAAAGTGTTGTAAAGCTGTAAGAGAAGCTTTACCGGAAAGGTGTTATTGTGGGATTCATGCAGATTGGCTTCACACTTTGGGCTTATTTTAACTGCATTAGCACAACTAGCTGAAAATGTATGAACTCTGCATTTACACCTCTGAAGCAGAAGAGACTTTTAATGGAACATAGAGTCTGCTGTAGCCTTTCTATTGGGGGCCTCTTACAACAGTGGGCGCTGGATTGACCCACATTCCTCTTTCATATGTTTGTGCTGTTTTATTTATGGACATTATGTACCTCCGTTGTTTGTTAGAATTACGAAGCATTTTATCTTTTCGGCCACTGAAAGCGGTTTTCAGCTGTTCCAGCCTTTGTAAACTAAAAGTGCTTGCACGTGCAGGTCTTGCTAGTAGATGTGAGCTGGAGGAGAGAGTTCGGCGCTGGGTGGGGGCGTAGCAGTAGTAGCCATTGCCAACAGCGTCTGGTGCCATTCAACAGGCGTGTGTGGATGCAACAAGTCAAACTTCTGCCTTACTTTCCAAGTCCACTTTAGTTAAAGAACCTTTTGAAATGATTTCTCTGCCTTGGTTTATCAAAGACTCGGTGGGTCAAAAGCAAATTGAGGATTTGTTACAACCAACAGAGGGCGCTGTGGGCTTCTCAGCCCCTTTCCCATAATGCCTTGTGATATGCAGATGCTAAGTAGAGGGCGAAAAGGCAAAACAAAAACTCTACAAGCCGTTCGTTCGGTGCTCTCCTTAAGGAGAGATCTTCCCTTCTTGGTTTATCAAAGAAAGTTGTACCAAAAGTTAAAGGGGTTGTCTCACTACAAGGATTGCTTTTTATGTTAAAGATCTTGCAAAAACAAGTCACTTTACAATATATGTCCATTTACAGTATACTACCTATTTTGAGATATCCCCTCTTGTATGGGCTGCATCAGCTCCTCAGGTCGCTATAGCTACAGACCTGTTTGATCGATCCTGATAGGCTGCCAGCACTGGTTGCTATAGCTACAGACCTGGCTTCTACTGCAACATAGTAGAAGCCAGTAAACACGCCCCTGAATTTAAAGTGAAACCCAGAAAACAGGACTGAGGTGAGATGAATCAACGTAATGAGACAACCCCTTTAAGGGATAGCTTGAGTGTAAATTTCCAGTTTCCAAAGCAACCATATGTAGATCCCATTGGTGTGGACTCGCATCTCTTTACACAGATATTATCTTCGAACGCTCAGTTTAAACCCCGGACAACGCGTTTCGTGTAAGTGTACACTTAGGATTCCAGGACGTGAGGAATGCGTTGTCCTTGGTTTAATCTGTGCTTTTGCAGACATGTGAAGAGTTGGGATCCAACGCCAGTGGTCTCCATTTATGGTTTCTTTGAGAACTGAATTTTGAAACTCCAGCTTTTCGTATAATATTCCCTTCTGGTGGAGTAGCAGCAGGATCTTTATAAAGTGCTCCATAGTGTCATACCCATCATAGCACAACCATACCAAGGGCTATTAGCCTGTATGTGTTGTATGTTTTATTCATCTATATAGCGCAGTTATATGCCACAGCGCAGTACAAAGATTGTGAGCCCTAATAGGTAAAGGCACCAATGTGAATAATTACAGTCTAAATTCCAGAATTAATCTATCAGTATGTTTTGGGATGGAGTACTTGGAAGAAACCCATGCATACTCCTTATAGGTGTTGTCCTTGGTGGGGTATAAACCCAGGCCCCCAGCCATGCAAGGTTCGAGTGGTTCTACTTAATCCTTCACCTTGACAGCGTTTTCTTCCCCTGGCGACTTTTCTCTCCAGCCTCCATAGATGATACGGTAATTGCATTATAGAAAGTAAACCATAAGCAATTTTCATATATTACTATCCGCTAATGTCAGGCTAGCTAGAGAATATGTAAAGGGAAGCTCGGGTGAAGAGCCTGCTTTGCTGTGTACCTTTTTCCTGTGATCATGTCCGTCATTGCAGCCTTTAGGAGGTGTTTTCTCTTAGGGCCCCTGTTAGCTAAACTGCCACCACACTTTTCTTTCTCTTTTCTGTGCTTTTTTTAAAAATTTTTAAGGAACCCAAGGTACAGACCTGTAGGTGTAATATGCAGCCCTTACAATAGCTGACAGGTTTACACTGTACAACTGGTGCTCAACTTGACTAAATATTCAAATCAACTGAGTGGAGACAGTGCAATGTGAAGTACTAACAAGGAGATCTTAAAACAGCTTTTGAGCCAGAGAGGAGATTGAAATGTTTTTTTTCTTTTTCTGCCATGCAGTTTCACAGAAAGACAGGCAGCGTCAGGCTCGCACTTGTTCAGGTTGCGGGAGGTTTTATAGCAGTGATTGGCATATCAGCGCTGCTATTCCTAGCTGATTCTATTAGAGTGACAGGAGTGCTGGAGGTTTGTTAATAGCAGTGTACAAGGCTACAGTGATCTAAGGCTTAAAACATATCATAAATTTAAAGGGGTTGTCTCACTACATAGATTCATTTAATCTAGTACTGTTTTCTTGGTTTCATTTTGAATTCAGGGGTGTGTTTACTGGCTTCTGCTAGGCTGCAGTGGAAGCCAGGTCTGTAGCTATAGCAACCAGTGCTGGCAGCCTATCATGAGAGTGAACAGGTCTGTAGCTATAGCGACCTGAGAAGCTGATGCAGCCCATACAACAGGGGATATCTCGGAATAGGTAGGACACTCTTAATGGACATATATTGCAAAGTGACTTGTTTTTGCAAGATCTTTAACATAAAAATCAATCCTTGTAGTGAGACGACCCCTTTAGGTAAACAAAGCTTATGTGCTAGAGATTAGACTCCGCAGGGAGTGACATCACCATTGACGGTCTGACTGACAGCAGCTTGGATCAACGAGAGATGAGACAAACCGGGGAGAAGTGTCGGTGTACACAAGTTTCTCTGGTTACCAAGAGGAGATAAAATCTTCTTTGTCTCCTGACCAAAGCAAAATCAACACAGCAATGTATTTCATAATGGTCTTCATCTGCCTTTCCCTACCTGTTAAAAGCTAGTCATAGTGGTAAGAAAACCCCTTTAAGGCATCCATCAATCATGAAAGGATTTCTGAACTGTAATGACATGAAAATGCTGGTACAGTGGACTCTTGGAGGCATCCACCTCTGTTTGCTAGGAATTTAAAAATTTTTTTTTCGTATGGATTATTTTTTCTTACAATGTTGAATAATGCTGCTTGCAGGTTTCTGGTAAATGGCATTAAAACAAATGTACTTTTCCTCTCTACAGGGAAAATGATCGGGTTGCAATGGTCAATGGCGTCTCCATGGATAATGTTGAGCATGCTTTTGCAGTTCAGCAGTTAAGAAAGAGTGGTAAAAATGCCAAAATTGTAAGTACTTTATGTATAAAATCACCATTTTATGTATTAAATGCATTTGATCATTTTAAAAGCTTTACATAGTAATACTTTAAAGTACTTTATTTTTATTTTTTATTTTGGAACCATTTTAATGCGTATTGATTTATGTTTTATCGCTGTAATTGTTTTGAACTCTGCACAGATTAAAATGCAGAGGAGTCTGATATATTTCTAGGTTGGTACTCGCTTTGACAATAAGTCAAATCGTACATTTTGCTGGATTCTATCTAATGTAAAATTTGACAGCACATTTGCAGGAATCTGGTTTTCAGTTTGCTTCTAATGGGTTTTGCATTTTGTAGGTTTTTTTCTAAATATGTGCATTTTTTAAACCCCCATAAAATAATTAGACAATACGGCGGAAGAAGAAAGTACAACTTCCAGTGGCTCGTCCTGATCCAGATCCTGTGTCTGAAAATGAAGAGGACAGCTATGAGGATGATGTGCCTGACCAGAGAAATGCCCATAGTGGCGCTGGCACCAGCAGGAGGAGTGAAAAGAGCTGGGTGAGGGACAGAAGTGCCAGCAGAGAGAGAAGTTTGTCGCCCAGATCAGACAGAAGATCCATCGCTTCCAGTCAACCTCCAAAACCTACCAAAGTGACCTTGGTGAAATCCAGAAAAAATGAAGGTATGTTCCCACCATAAAAATTCAGTGGCACTTCTGTCACCCATATACCCTGTTTCCCCAAAAATAAGACACCCCTGAAAATAAGACCTAGTGCATTTTTAGTTATGCAATTCAGAGTTTGGCTGCTTCTGCTGATGTTTGTGATGAAATCACTACAGTATATTAATATAGGTTGATGTTTTGTTGAACAATAAATGTGAATTCTTGTTCAGAGGAAAAAAAACATCCCCTAAAAGTAAGTGTTAGCACGTCTTTAGGAGCAAAAATTAATATAAGACACTGTCTTATTTTCGGAGAAACAGGGTAGCTTGTCCTCGTCTTCTTTTTTTCTGTGTATTTAGTTGTTTGCAAAGCTTTGTTGTGCAGATTTTTTTTCTAGTAATATGGAAAATGCCATGGGGACATAGATAAAACTTTAAATCTATAAAGCAGATTGGCTAGATTTGTATGTTATTCTCCATTAGTTATATTAAAAAAAAAAAAAAAATATATATATAATATATATATTTATTTATATATATATATATATATATATATATGTATATATATATATATATATATATATACATACATACATACATACATACATACATACATACATACATACATACATACACACCACATATACACTCACCGGCCACTTTATTAGGTACACCCTGCTAGTAACGGGTTGGACCCCCTTTTGCCTTCAGAACTGCCTCAATTCTTCGTGGCATAGATTCCACAAGGTGTTGCAACGATGCTCAATTGGTACCAAGGGGCCCAAGAGTGCCAAGAAAATATTCCCCACACCATGACACCACCCAACAGCCTGAACGTTGATACAGGCAGGATGGATCCATGCTTTCATGTTGTTGACGCCAAATTCTGACCTACCATCCGAATGTCGCAGCAGAAATCGAGACTCATCAGACCAGGCAACGTTTTTCCAATCTTCTACTGTCCAATTTCGATGAGCTTGGGCAAATTGGAGCCTCAGTTTCCTGTTCTTAGCTGAAAGGAGTGGCACCCGGTGTGTCTTTCTGCTGCTGTAGCCCATCTGCCTCAAAGTTCGCCGTACTGTGCGTTCAGAGATGCTCTTCTGCCTCCCTTGGTTGTAACGGGTGGCTATTTGAGTCACTGTTGCCTTTCTATCAGCTCGAACCAGTTGCCCATTCTCCTTTGACCTCTGGCATCAACAAGGCATTTCCCCCCACAGGACTGCCGCTCACTGGATGTTTTTTTTTTTTTTTCGGACCATTCTCTGAAAACCCCTAGAGATGGTTGTGCGTGAAAATCCAGGAGATCAGCAGTTTCTGAAATACTCAGACCAGCCCTTTGGCACCAACAACCATGCCACGTTCAAAGGCACTCAAATCACCTTTCTTCCCCATACTGATGCTCGGTTTGAAATGAGGAGATTGTCTTGACCATGTTCATGCTAAATGCACTGAGTTGCCGCCATGTGATTGGCTGATTAGAAATTAAGTGTTAACGAGCAGTTGGACAGGTGTACCTAATAAAGTGGCCGGTGATGTGTGTATATATATATATATTAATATATGTATAATTCATACACACATGCATATACATACACACACACACACGCATATATTACATACACACACTAAAAGTGCTTCTAATTTGTGTGTGTGTATAAAATATAATATATACTATATATATATATTATATATATAAAATATTTATATATATATATATATATATATATATATATACTTTACACACACTGAAAGTGCTTCTACTGTGTGTGTATATAATATGACACAGGCCATGTTCACACGGCTTAATTGTGGGGCGTAATTACGCCGTGTGGATGGGAGTGGGGGGGCCGGCACTTCGCCGGCCCATAGACTATCATTACTAGCGGCGCGTATACGCCGCTGGTAATTCACATGTCGCTTATCTCCCCCCGCTGCGTATTTGCCGAGCAGGGAGAGGAGACGTAATCCATACTTCTCTACGAGAACTTTGGATTACTGGAATGACTGTGCCGTATTTCAGCCCGTAATTCGCGCAGTACGCCGCGAATTCCGGGCTGAAATACGTGCCCAAATAAGCCGTGTGAACATGGGCACATTGTTTCATTTTGCACATCGTATCAAAGGCGAAGCACTATCCGTTGACTTCTCCTTCAATCTATGCAAAGTAACTGACCTTTTGATATGTTATATCTGCAAATGTGCGCATTGTGATTGCAACCTCTAATTGTTTTCCAGAATATGGTTTAAGATTAGCCAGCCACATTTTTGTAAAAGAAATCTCTCAAGACAGCCTGGCAGCGAGAGATGGAAATATTCAGGAAGGCGACGTTGTGCTTAAGGTGCGTTTTTTACTTTAAGTATTTCTATGTTTTTATTAGTGCACTTGTTTGTGAGGAATGTTATACGTGTCACATTTTTAATATTCCCGTTCTTTGGTCATTATAAAACATGTTCATTTATGTTTTGTAACCTTTGATCTTCATTTTCGGGATATTCCCATCTCGTGAAGTGATGGCATATTGCGAGGATACGACGTACGATGAATATTACACAGATTAGCAGGGTTTCTATGGGAGGCGGCAGAGGCGGTGGGGTTAGCAGAAAAGGAGGGGGGTCAGGGTTAGGAGAGATGTCCCCGGCAGCAAGAAGCAGGAGAATGAAGTGACAGTAGATGGTTCAGTGATTTATATCCTTATTCCTGATGGCATGTTTTTGTACCTTACCACAGTTTGTAATTTTTAACCAGGTTCACCTTTCAGCATTAGTCAATTGACATGTCTCCTGCATAGTTGCTGACATAGCTATTTGATTTTAGAGCCCCTTAATATTTTGGATAGCTATTTAATAAATTATAGTATTGCTTTTTAATGTTGTGTTTTTAATTAACCATTTTTGGTCAGAGAATGTACAAATATGATGTGAGATAATTGATGATACATTGATGATATGTTACACACCGCACTCTTCCATACAGGTAGACAGAAAAACTTCTACAAATACTGCCCAGGTGAAGGCCAAATGACTGTCCGTAATGGGAGGCTATGAGGCATTTACTGAAAACACAAAAGGGGACATGTCTGAAAACTGTCTTGGTCTAAGATGTTTCCTGTTGCCCATAGCATCCAATCAGAGTGCCCCTTTCATTTTTTCAGAGCTCTATATGAAATAAAAGGGGAGATCTGATTGGTTGCTATGGGCAACAAGAAAAGTCTTCGACCAAGACAGTTTTCAAACATATCCCCCAAACACTTTTATTTACTGATGCAGTGTGAAAGAAGCCCAAGTTAAATGGATTGACCAGTGTACCCCTCAACCCCCCCCCTCCCCCCCAAAAAAATGTGTGTGTTTTTTTTTTTTTATCTCAATTTAGTCTTTTCTGGTTCCTCTGTGATGTTTTCTGTGCTAATATAGGTTTTTGTTGTGCTTTTTGTAACCATCCTTCTCTGCAGCTGAGCCATGTTTCCGGTTTGAATGCTGTTTACCTTACCCTATAAAACTACAACCCCCAGGATCCTTTGCCTGGTTTCCTTCCTCTCAACCACAGTCTCTGTCCCTGCCCCCAGTTGACGCCATGCCACCGGTTCAGTCTGTGCTTACACGCAGTGCGTTTTGATGCGTTTTTTTTTTTTATTTTTTTTTTTGTGCAGGAAGGCACAGCAATTAATGCTGTACATTGCTGCACAAAAAAAGGCAAAAATCCTGGTAAAAATTGTGATTTTACTGCGATTTTTGTGCAGCAGTGTACAGCATTAATTGCTGTGCCTTCCTGAACCAAAAACGCACTGTGTGAAAGCACCCTTAGGCCATGTTCACACGGCTTAAAACTGGACGTATTTCAGTCCGTAATTACGCGCCGGAGTGCGCAACTTACGGGCTGAAAACGTCCTAGTCATTACGGTAATCCACAGTTCTCATAGAGAACTATGGATTACGTCTCCTCTCCCTGCTCGGCAAATACGCCGTGGGGGGGAGATAAGTGACGTGATTACCAGCGGCAATGCTGGCAATTACCAGCAGCATATACGCGCCGCTGGCAATGCAAGTCTATGGGCCGGCGAGGTGCCGCCCCCGGCCACACGGCGTAATTGCGCCCTGCAAATACACCGTGTGAACCTAGCCATAGGATGCAGAGCCACAAGGTGTGGCTTCATTGAATGCCCTGAAAAAAGTCCCACCTCTTTGGTCACCTGATCTTCTGGGTTAAAACAGAGCTGCTTTCCGTCACCGGCTGATGTAGAGCCGCAGTCAATGGAATGAAAGTATGTTGCAGATATACCTAACTTTGGCAAAGGTATTCTTTAGAACATACTTTTTTTTTCCTACTGCACGATAAGAAATTGGGCTTTAGATTGATTCTGCAATTCAGCGTCTTCTTTAGGCAGAATGAAATGTTAGCCAATACTGTAGTTGGACGTTTTCATCTGGACCTTCTGCTCTGGGAGAGAGTGTAGCCTAAAATAATGGCGCAATTTCATCTGGAAATTGAAAAGCGCCTGATTTCTGCTTGTTTTGTAGTTTTGGATTATTGGCAATCTTTGTTTCACGGATGTGCCTGTCCTCCCGTTCTAGCAGTGACACTTTATTAACAGTTCATGGGGATGTTGATCAATAACACTAGCTGACTTCACATTTCTCAGTTGCTGGAATCTAGTGTCCTCTTATTCATGGATGAAGAATGTAGGATGAAACTGCTGAGCTGGGACTTTGGTGTCCTGCCTTTATCAGGGGCTAAGATTTGTGGAGCTGCAGATCGCTCTACAGCTCAGAATTATTCGTATTTCTTGCGTAGGATGATTTTTCATTCATTTATGCACTAGGGTTATGGCTTTAAAGATGGAATAATTTTCGGAGCATGCAATTCATGCTTTTGTTGCAGCAATGTGGATATTTATTATATATATATTATATTATATATAATATATATATATATATATATATATATATATATATATATATTTATTATAATAAAATGTGTGTGTTCAGATTTTGGCTAGTGTTTGGATAAGTAGTAATTCATTCATTGTGTGGGGTACTGTTTAAACAATTCTCTCTGTCCTGATAATTTGCTGCTTTTTAAAGAAATAGATGGGTTTTCTTATTATGGTCTTATTGTAGGTTTTAAAGCAGTGTGTTATTTTTTTCTTCTTGCTTAAACCAATATGTTTTTCTTTAGAGGGGTTGTCTCACTACATTGGTTCATCTTGCCTCAGTCCTGTTTTCTTGGTTTCAGTTTGAAATCAGGGGCGTGTTTACTGGTTTCTACTAGGCAGTAGAAGCCAGGTCTGTAGCTAGAGCAACCAGCGCTGGCAGCCTATCATGACAGATGGAACAGGTCTGTAGCTATAGCGACCTGAGGAGCTGATGCAGCCCATACAAGAGGGAATAGATAGGGCACTGTTAATGGACATATATTGCAAAGTGACAGGTCTGTAGCTATAGCGACCTGAGGAGGTGATGCAGCCCATACAAAAGGGAATATCTAGGAATAGATAGGACACTGTTAATGGATGGATATTGCAAAATGACTTGTTTTTGCAAGATCTTTAACATAAAAGCAATCCTTGTAGCGAGACAACCCCTTTAAGGTCGATCTCTCTCTTTCGAAGACCTTAATATTTGATGCATCAGTTTGTTTGTTTTTTAACCCAAATTTCTGTTTTCGTGGTTCCCTTTGCTCTCCCCATTCAAGTCTATGTTCTGCTCGGCTATATTCGGAGCTGGTACAGAAAATCACAGGGAGAACTGCGCAAACACAGCCCTCTCCTTATTCTCAGAGGCCAGCTTGTAGCTTCATGGCAAAACCTAATTAACGTTAAGGGGTTTGCCATCTTGTAAAAGAATCTCTGAAGCCGGCTCAGAGCTCACTACAAGCTGCCATATTTACTTAGCTATATTCAAAACCCCCACAGACCTTAAAAGTGCGCAAGTGCAGCCATCTCCCTGTTCTTTTAGGCTGGCCTCAGAGATGGTCTTACAAGATGCCATGCACCTCAGAACGGGGAGAGAGCCGCGTTTGCACAGTTCTCCTTGTTCTTTTCTGTGGCAGTGCTGTATATAGCCGAGTGGAACTCCCATAGACTTGAATGGGAAAAAATTCCTGTGCAAGAACGGCCTTTTCCCCATTCACAGAGGGGATTTTTTTGAAGAACCTGGGGAAAGCTTACTTTTTGTGTATTTAACTTCTTTCGTCCTTAATTCATAAAGTAGAGAGAAAAAATAGATTGCAATAAGCAAATGTACCCCCCAAAAATAGTACTTATCTCTTCAATCCCCTGTTGATGTGGTACAAATGCTGCAAATCGTCAGTCCTTGCTTTAGCTGTGGTGTCATGTGACTGCCAAGGCCAGTGATTGGTGCTGAATGGTAATTTTAAGTGTGTAGATATATAGAGATATTTATATATTTTAGCACACTTATGGATTGTTCGGGTAATAGCACATGTTGTGGTGTGTTTGTACATGCACTACAGTTATACTACAATTGGAAGCAGTTTGAGTACAGCTCCGAATATACTTATTTAGGCTAATAGTCGAGAAATAATGTTGTGACCGGCATTCGGTCGCAGATGCCAGCAGGTCAGACAAAGATCTTACTTTGCTTGCAGGATTTACCCGACTAAATGCCTCAGTTCTTTGTCAGCTCGGTATAGGTCACTCAATCATTTAGAAATAATTTACTCTAAGCATGAATGACCAGTAATCCCTCGATTGTTGTTTTGCAGATTAATGGCACTGTCACCGAAAACATGTCTTTGTCTGATGCAAAAACGTTGATAGAAAGGTCAAAGGGTAAATTAAAAATGGTCGTTCAAAGGGATGAGCGAGCAACTCTACTGAATGTTCCAGATCTAGATGACAGCCTTCATTCTGCAAATGCTTCAGAGAGAGACGGTATGGTGAAGAAGCTCATAGAAATGTACTTTGTCTTGTGTTTTTCGTTTCTCTAGCCTTACTTGAGTAACTGTAAGGATTCTTCACACTTAATTGCAGTTGTCAATATACAGACAATTGCTTACACCAGGCATCCTGAAACGGCGGCCCTCCAGCTGTTGGGAAACTACAACTTCCATCGTGCACACTGTTATAGATGATGTAAATGCATGATGGGAGTTGTAGTTTCCCTGCAGTTTGAGGGTGCCTGGCTTAGACCTTGCAGAAGGTAGTCCTTGTGGCCGCATTGTTTAAAGTGGAAGTGGTGGTTAACCAAACAGATGATGGGTGCATCAGACCCAGCTCTGAAGACTGTCTTAAGGGCTGCAAATTCTTTTCAACCTACCTTTTTTTTTTCCTGCTTGTAGCAGACCAGGGTAGACAAGAGTGCTCAACGGTTTCTATAAGGGTATGTTCACACAGCGTATTTGCGGGGCGTACTTTGACACGTTATTGCACTGCAATACGCCCAAAGTACGCCCCAGAATTACAGTAAAATCATTACACTCGTTCAGTGCTGTGATTTTGCAGCATATTCCCCGCCACGTGCTAAGGAAGAAGTGATATGGATGGGGGTGAGTCTGGAGCGCTTTAGAGGTGGCTAGCACCGCTAAGTGGCTTCTAAAACAGCAGACTTATAGCTGTGTGCACAGTACGTGCCGCTGTACGCTGTGTGAACATGCTCTCAGGGTATGTTCACACGGCATTTTGGATCCGTTTTTAGATGCGTGTTTGGATCCGTGTTTCAGACCTTAAAGGGACCCAACACGCATCTAACAATGTGCAGTGTGATTTTATATTGCTTTCAATGTAAAACACGCATCGACGTTCAGACAAGTGATCGCCGATGCGGGTTGGTTTGCGTCTTTCGGATCCATTCAAAGAATTGACATGTCAATTCTTGATCCGAAAGAAGCAGCAGACGTCCTATTCAAAACTATAGGGTGCATGACAGCTGCAGCCAAAATGCATCCAAATGCGCACCTGTTTGTTGGACGCGTTTTTGATCCGATTGACGCAGCGCTTTTGGATGCATGTGAGCATACCCTTACTCTCTCAGCATACATATGAGCAGCAACTTTCCATTAATTGTCTACCTTATTACACCAGGTGGCTGCCTCTGGGATAAAGAGACGTATGGTGGGTTGGAGTTGGGTAGGAAAATCTGTGTTTGGGGAAAAGGTCATCGTCCTAGCTTTGGCATCTATTTATCAGAAATGTATGGCACATGGGGATTTGCCATAAATGTCGAATATAGAAACTTTAGGCTAGGTTCACGCATTTCTCAACTACATTAAAAACGCATGAAGAAAATGCAGATGTTTTTCAAAATACACATGCATTTCTTGGTTTTATTATTAGTGCAAGTGGTTTTATAATGAACTCATTTGGATCAGTGGTGAAATTGGGGTTAAGTGCATGCGTTTTTTAATTGCTTGGATTTTTAAAACTAAAACATGTTAAACCACCCCAAGTGTTAGAATGTAGCATCAGATGAGATTACTACAATCGGTGTGCTACTCAATACCATGCATAGATACATTCATCAATCATCCGAACCTCCCATGCCAGTCTCCAAGATTTCACACGTGCGGCACCAGTTCTCTGTATATATGCTACTGCAGGCGATCAGGAACATTCACAACCCTCAGGGCATGTCCCCACGGCACGGGTTTTCGGACGGTTTTTCAGCCGGTTTGCGGTTTTTCAGACCGCCTGAAAAACCGGCCGAAAATGAGCACAGTTGTGCTCTATGGAAAACCCTGCAGCAGTCCCCACTGCACGGGTTTTGCCGCCCGACGGTTTTGCCGCCGGCTGTCTGGCGGCAAAACATTGAACATGTTCATTCTTCTGTCCGGTTTCCGGGAGGGCTGTTCTCCGCTCATCGCAGAGAAAAGCCGTCCCCACCGCGGCCGTGGGGACGGCCGCAAAACCGGACTAATACCGGCCGGTATTTGTCCACTGCCGTGGGAACATGCCCTCATAGTTTGAAGAGGGCCCTGATAATACATCTTCTCAGTCTGGCCTACCAAGATCCCGAACTGCTATCACACACATCTGTCACTCCCTACACTAGGGCACTCACAGGCACTTATCTGTATATAGATGTACTGTCAGGGTGTGAGGCTCATCCATTTTTCATGTAAACCACCCCCTATGTATGAAACAAGGCTGGACCATTGTAAACTTGCCACTTCTTACCGTATGTTTCACCTATACACCCTAATAGATTGTAAGCTCTCACGAGCAGGGCCCCAACACCTTGTGTCTCATCTGTAAGTACTTTTAATGTGTAATGTCTGTACGTTTACCTTCGAATTTGTAAAGTGCTGCGGAATATGTTGGCGCTATATAAATAAAGATTATTATTATTATAGGTACCGGTTAGGGGCCGTTTACATGGCCCGGGACAAATACAGGTTGGCTTATCCGAATGGTATTTGTACTGTTTTCGTGCCGTGCAGATGGCTGCCGGGGGACGGCTTTTCTCCACGGTTAGCGGAGAAAAGCCCTCCCCCCTTCATAGACTTGTTGATATTCCATCCGAAAACCGGACAGAAGAATGAACATGTTCTATGCTTTTCGAACCGCCGGCGGTCTGAAAAACTGCCAGGCGGAAAACCCGTGCATTGGAGACCCCTGCATGGATTTTACATTCAGGTGCGTGTAAAAGTTTGTCAGCCGGTTTTCAAAACTGAAAAGCAGCTGAAAAACAGTGCCATGGGAACAAGGCCTTAGGGCATGTTCACACGGCGTTTTGGATGAGGTTTTCGGAGCGTTTTCTCGCCCAAAACCTCGCCGGAAACACGCTCCTTCAGACGAGGTTTTTGACGAGGCTTTGATCAGGTTTTGTATCAGGCTTTCGACAAGTTTTTCATCCATACAAATAAATAGCCAGGACACAAATCGTGGCGAAAACGCGCCTACAACGTGCTTCAAGAATTGACATGACACTTCTTTTTCATTGCTTCCAGAGAAGCGTGTAAAAACCTTGTCGTGTGTGAACTACAATGAGGTTTTACATAGGAATCAATTAAATGAACTGGGGGCATTTTGGAAGCGTTTTGGGCGAGGAAACGCTCCGAAAACCTCGTTCAAAAATGCCATGTGAACATGCCCTTAAGTGGCTGTGAATTCTTTTCTAGTAAGCAGATGGTGCAGATACCTCCAAAACAACAAGGTTTTCGAGGTCTTTAACCCCTTAATGACCGCGCACCGTCTTTTGACGGCGGCCGGTGCGGGTCTTTCGTCTACAGCGACGTCTTTTGGCGTTGCTGCAGACCTCGGGGTTTGCGGAGCCCGGCACCGCAATTGCGCTGGGATCGGGGCTGTACTACACAGCCCCGATCCCAGAGCATCTCCTGCAAGCATCGGGGAGCGGAGGAAACCTCCGCAACCCGATGCTTTAACCCTTTGATTGTGGCGGTGCGTTACCGCAGCGCAATGAAAGGGTTCCCCTGCTCTGTCGGGTGATCAGAACACCCGGTGACCCGACAGAGCCCGGGGAACGGCTGCACAGTCAGCTCTGGGGACCTAGAGTCAGCCTGTGTGCTGTCCTGAACACTGCCTGTGCAGACTGACACAGATTATAATGTATTAGCATATATGAATATGCTAATACATTACTAAGTGTTAAAAAAAAAAAAAAATAGTAAAACAGTTCTCCCTTCATGGGATTAAACAAAAAAGTAAAAAAAAAAACATAGAAAGTGTAAAAAAAAAAAAAAAAAAAATTAAAAAAAATAAATATAAATATTTCATAAAAAATAATTGTGCATAAATTACACACACAAAAAAACCTACACATATTAGGTAACCACACGACTAATAACCTGTAGAATTAATCTAACAAGTTATTACGTGTGAAATATGAACAGTGTAAAAAAAATGTAAAAAAAAAAACAACAAAATTTTTTTTTTTTAAATTAAAAAAATTCAGCAATTATTTATAAGTGAACTTAAACTATTCCCCCATAAAGTACAACTTGTCTTGAATAAAAAGAGGCCTCATCCAACTGCGTCATTGAAAAAATAAAAAAGTTACAACTGTTGAAACGCAAGGAGGCAAAAACTAAAAAAAAGTTCTGGTCATTAACTACTTTTCAGGCCTGGGAGTTAAGGGGTTAATAAAACCAAAAAGTGAATTGTAGTATTAAAGCCTAATAATTCCTGATCTATAGAGTTCTATTTTATAACTACCCTCAGGTTTATGTATGAGAGCACTTTATAAATGACTGATAGAAAGGTATTTGACTTTCCTAAATACACCTGCACAATATTTAGTTACCAAAAAGGATGATGTACATTTTGCAGAATGAATTGAAAACAAGCTTGTTTTGTTTGACAGACATTTCAGAAATTCAGTCGCTGACATCAGATCATTCCAACCGTTCACATGACCGACCACGCCGCAGCCGTTCACGGTCTCCTGACCAGAGATCGGAGCCTTCAGACCATTCCAGACATTCTCCACAACAGCACAGCAACAGCAGGTGATGGCTTCTCTGCTTTATTCTCCCATCATTTTTGGGTTTTAATCCGCACACGTCTTTCCTTTCCTTCATGTAGAGATGGGTTAGGTTTTGGCAATCTGTACAATAAGTAGTTCAATTATTTGAGTATTTCTATAACTTCTAATGAAGACTGCAATTGGTGCAGTGTGTAGCTATAGACCCTCTTTATTTATTGATGGGGGACGTGTTGTTTTGCCATGAAGGTATTATGACATTGAAAGTTGTCAACAGTCAGATTAGTTTGCCTATGAAGTGTTTTTTGTGCTCCGCTTGCTTTTTATTTTTCACATATTTTCACTCTAAGTGGTTTTAAGGTCTTACGGGGGTGTTCACTTGCCAGCCTATTGTATCATTCTGTGCAACACCCATGGATAATAAAATGCCTGCTTTATCTTTCCAAACAAGCTTGTTCCCTGTTGACTCAAAATTGTTGTTATCTTTTCTGGAACACGTTTCCTGTAATTATGGTTAATAATGGACAACACGGTTACAAGCTGTCTTTCCAGAATCATGGGATTGCAAACCTTAAATTACATTTGATTGCTCATATAAGCCTAAGAAGCAGTGTAGGAGTAGGACAGCCCTGTCCCAGTGAAATTGTAATGTGTTTTTTTTTGGGGTGGAATGGGGGGGAGAGGGGAGGGGTTAAAGGTTAGATTCAGGATTTGAGCAATTTTGTACAATTTTTGGTTTTTTTTTGTTTGCAAAGTAATTTTTTGTTTTTTTTAAATCTTCATTAGAAATGTCTTAACATTTTTGTGTTTCTGTAAGTCCTTCAGGTAGCTGCTGAATCTCAACCAAATTTATCGTGGTGCTTATCTTGCGTCTGAGAGCTCTTTAGTGTTTTAGAGAGCTGGAAAGAGAAAGTGTGCAAAAAGGGAGAAGCACTCAATGAGGGCAGATAACACAGGATGTAGATAGGAAAGCACACAGAAGGCAGTTTGTATGGGGAAAACATGCTCAGATGGGTTGCTTACCCAGCACAGCTTTGTTTGGTCCATCTTGTTGTCTACAAACATATCCATACTTTTTTAATTCTATGGTCATGCACATTGAATTGGTTTGATTTATCCTTTTTTTTTTTTTTTTTTCTCTTCTACTATGAAGCACGAGGAGTAGAGAGGATGAAAGGGTGTCAAAGCCTGGTGCTTTATCTACGCCTGTGAAAAATTCGATAAGTGCACCTCTGTCCAGAACAGCAGAAGAACCTTTACAGGAAAGGGCTGAAAAGCAGAGTCCTCCTCTTCCAGGTGCCTATTATATATTTTATTGATTTACTGTATTCATGTTGGTGCTTTTTCTATAGTTAAAGTCTGTGACAACTGGAATGGTGTCCCAGATTTGAAGGAATAAAGGCAGAGCAAGTTATGGAATGCTTGGATCAAGGATGCAGCAAGATTAAAAGGGTCTTCCTACAAGTTGTGAAGCATGAAATAGTCTCTCAGGTTTTGGTCTTAAACTGTGGCCGAGTTCATAAAACGTTTAGGTATCTTCTTGTAATGGCATAATAAAATGGTCTGTTAAACTTATCTCCGTGTTGATTCAGTTTGATCTTTACTACGACCTTATAAGTAAGTCTGATATTTAAAACGAAGTGGACCTTGCAACTTCATTGGGATTTTTTTTTGTTTGCTAGCGATTCCCCCTCCCCCCCTTTTGCAGTGTTTTTTTTTTTTTTTTTCTATTTTTTTTTTTTTTTTTGCAGATAGCCTTCCACACATTTTAACTTTAGGTCGGTTTTGCTGTCTTGTTTCTACATTTTTTATGCTAGTAAATATATTGTATGTTTTACATCCATGTTAGGAGGGTTGAACATTTCAAATGGAAGCACAATATATACAGGCATAATATGACTGTCAGACTGTTTTGGTGTTTTACAAAGTGAAATTGGTACACTAAGACATCTAATGTATTTAGGCTTTAAAACAGAAGACAATTCTTGGGACTGCAATGTTCAGTTCTATGACACCCTAAGGCTATGTTCACACGGCGTAATTGCAGGGTGTATTTCGGCACGTAATTGCGCTGCAATGCGCCCCACATTTGTGGTAATTCATAGCTATGAATTACACCCCCGCTGTGCTTCAGAAGTACGCGCTGGACAGTGCGTACTTCTAAAACACCCAGCATATCGCAATACCCTGATGCATCATTTTCATCAACTGTATATTGTATCCTCCTTCATTTTGTTAAACTAAATTTATCCAATAACTCTATGGGCCAAATGTTTTGTGAGCACTGCATGAGTCATTTGAGCTTAGCCTGGTGTGGTGGTCTCATTAATGAATGTAAAGAATATAAAGTTAACATTCTACTCTGTTTTTTTTGAAAAAAAACCCCCAAATTTTTTTAAAGGCCAACTTTTTTTTAAAAGGGGGGGAAAAAAATTTTTCCCTTTTTGGCAAAAGTTTTCCCTTTGGGGGTTTTTTTTAAAAATTTTTAAGGTTTTTTTGGAAAAAAAATTTTTTTAAAATTTTTTGGGTGTTTTTTTTTTTTTTAAAAAAAAAAGGGCCAAAAAAAAAGGGGGCCGGGAAATTTTTTTTTTGGGGGGGGGCCCCCCCCCCCCCACTTTTTTGGGGGGGGTTTTTTTTTTTTTTTTTTGGGGGGAAAAGGGTTCCCCCAAAATTTGGGCCCTTTTTTCCCCCTTTTTTTTTTGGGGGGTTTTTTAAATTTTTTTTTTTGGGGGGTTTTTTTAAAAAGGGTTTTTTTTTGGGCAATTTTTTTTCCCAAAAAAGGAAAAACCCCCCCAATTTTTTTTTTGGGGGGGAAAAAATTTTGGGCCCCCCCCCCCGGGGGGGTTTTTTTTTTTTAAAAAATTTTGGTTTTTAAGGCCCCAAAAGGGTTTTTTTTCCCGGGAAAATTTTTTCCCCCCTTGGGTTTGGACCCCCCCCAAAAAAAGGGGGAAAAAATTTTAAAGGGGGTTTTTTTTTTTTTAAAAAATTTTTTTAAATTAGGGGAAAATTTTTTTAAAAAAAAATTTTTTTTTTGGGGGGAAAAATTAAAAAAAAAAAGGGGCCCCCCTTTTTTAAATTCCCCAAAAAAAAAAGGGGGGGTTTTTGGGAAAAAACTTTTGTTTTTTTTAACCCCTTTCCCCGGGGGGGAAAAAAAAAGGGCCCCCTTTTTCCCCCCCCCGGGGGGAATTTCCCCAACCCCGGGGTTTTTAAAATTTTTTTTTTGGCCCCCCCCCTTTTTTAAAAAAGGGGGAAAATTTAAAAAGGACCCGGGGAAAAGGGGGGGAAAAAAAAGGGGGGGGGGGCCCCCCCCCCCCTTTTTGGGGGGGTTTCCCAAGGGGGGGAAAAAAATTTTTTTTTTTTTTTTTGGGTTTTTTTTTAAAACCCCGGGGAAAAAAAATTTTTTTTAAAAAAATTTTTCCCCCTTTTTGGGGGGTTTTTTTACCCCAAAATTTTTTTGGGGGGCCCCCCCAAAAAAAAATGTTTTAAAAAACTTTTAAAAAAAAAATTTTTTTTTAAAAAAAAGGCCCCCCCCTTTTCCCAAAAAGTTTTTTTTGGGGGGGGAAAAAAATTTTTTTTTTTTTGGGGTTTTTTTTCCCCCCAAAAAAAAAAAAAGGGTTTTTTTGGGGGCCCCCCGGGGGGGCCCCAAAAAATTTTTTCCCCCCCGGGGGGGCCCCCGGGGGGTTTTTTTGGGGGGGAAACCCCCAAAAAAAACCCCGGGGCCCAAAAAAGGGGAAGGGGGTTTTTTTCCCCCCCCTTTTTTTGGGGGGGCCCCCTTTCTTTTTTTCCCCCCCGGGGGCCCCCCCCAAAACCCCCCCCCCCTTTTTTTTTTTTTTTTTTTTTCCCCCCCCCCCCGGGGGGGGGGGGAAAAAAGGGGGGGCCCCCCTTGGGGGGTTTTTTTTTTTTTTAAAAATTTGGGGGCCCGGAAAAAATTTTTTTTGGGGGGGGGTTTTTAAAAACCCCCCCTTTTTTTTCCCCCGGGGGTTTTTGGGGGGAAAAAAAAAAAAAAAAATTTTTTTTTAAAATTTTTTTTACCGGGGGTCCCGGAAAAAAATTTTTTTCCCAAAAGGGGGGGGGGGGTTTTTAGGGGGCCTTTTTTGGGGGGGGCCCCCAAAAAGGGGGCCCCGGGGGCCCGGGGGGGGGGGAAAAATCCAAAAGGGGCCCCCCCCAAAAATTTTAATTTAAAAAAAAAACCCCCGGGGGGTTTCAAAAAGGGGGGAAAAAAAGGGGGAGGGGAAAAAAAAGGGTTTTTTAAAAAGGGGTTTTGGGGGGGGGGGGAAAAAAATTTAAATTTTTTTTTCCCCCCCTTTTTTTTTTTTAAAAAAAAGGGGCCCAAACCCCAAATTTTTTTCCCCCCCAAAAAAATTTAATCCCCCCCCGGGGTTTTTTTGGGGGTTTTTAAAACCTTTGAAAAATTTAAAAAATTTTTTTTTTTGGGGGGAAAAAAGGGGGTTTTGGGGGGGGTTTTTTTCCCCCTTTTTTAAAAATTTTTTTTGGGGGGGCCGGGGGGGAAACCCCCCCGGGGGGTTTTTTTAAACCCCCCCCCCCCCTTTTTTTAAAAACGGGGTTGGGTTAAAAAAAGGGGGGGGGGTTTTTTTTTAAATTTTTAAAAAGGGGGAAAAAGGGGGGGGGGGAAAAAAAAAGGGGGAAAAAAATGGGAAAAAAAAAAAACCCAAAGGGGGGTTTTTTTTTCCCCCCCGGGGGGAAAAAAAGGGGGGGGGCCCCAAAAAAAGGGGAATTTTGGGGGGCCTTTTTTTTGGGGGGGGTTTTTTAATTTAACCCCCCCCGGGGTTTTTTGGGGGGGGGGCCCCCCCCCGGGGGTTTGGGTTTTCCGGGGGGGCCCCCCCCTTTTTTTTTTTTGGTTTAAAGGGACTTTTTTTTCCTTTTTTCCCTTTGGGGGGGGGAAAAAAAAAAAAAAAAGGTTTTTTTTTTTTAAAAAAAAAAAAAGGGGGAAAAAAAAAAAAGGGGGGTTTTAAAATAAAAAACCCCCCCCCTTTTTTCAAAAAGGGGGGTTTTAAAAAAAAAAAAAATTTTTTTTTTGGGGGGTTTTTTTTTTAAAAACCCTTTTGTTTTAAGGGGGTTTGGGAAAAAAAAAAAAAAAACCCAAAAGGCTTTTTTTGGGTTTTTTGGGGGGGGAAAAAAAAAAAAAGAAAAATTTTTTAAAAATTTTTTTTTAAAAAAAGGGTTTTTTTTAAAAAAATTTTTTTCCCTTTTGGGTTTTAATTGGCTTTTTTTTTTTCCCCCCCTTTTGGGGTTTAAAAAAATTTTTTTTAAAAAAAGGGTTTTTTTTTTTAAAAAAAGGCCCCCTTAAAAAAAAAAAACCTTTTTTTGGGGTTTTTTAAAAAGGGGTTTTTTTTCCAAAAAAAAGGGGGAATTTTTTGGGGGGGAAAAAAAAAAAAAAGGGGTTGGGGGTTTTTTTGGGGGGGGGGTTTTTTGGGTTTAAAAAATTTTTTTAAAATTTAAAAAAAAAATTTTTTTTTTAAAAAATTTTTTTTTTAAACCCCAAAAAAAAAATTTTTTCCCCCCCAAAAAAAGGGAAAAACCCCTTTTTTTAAACCCAAAAGGGGAAAAAAAATTTTTTTAAAAAATTTTTTTGGGGGGGAAAAACCAAAAAAAATTTCTTTTTCCCCCATTTAAAAATTTTTGGGGGGAAAAAAAAAAAAAATTTTTTTAAACCCCTTAAAAAAAAAAAAAAAAACCCCCCTTTTTTTTTAAAAAAATTTTTTTCCCCAAAAAAAAAACGCCCAAACCCCCCCTTTTTTTAAAAAGGGAATTTTAAAAATTAAATTAAAAAAAACCCCCCCCTAAAACCCCCTTTTTTAAAAAAAAAAAACCAAAAAAAAAACCCAAAAAAATTTTTTGGAAGGGAAAAATTTAAAAGGGAAAAAAGAAAAAAAAAATTTTTTTTTGGGGGGGGAAAACCCAAAAAGTTTTTTTTAAAAACGGGGGGGAAAAAGGGCCCAAAAAAAAAACCCCGGCCCCCCCCCCTTTTTTTTTTTTTAAAAAAAAAAAAAGGGGGGCCCCCGGGGTTTTCCGGGAAAAATTTAATGAGCCCCAAATTCCTTTTTTTTAAAAAAATTTTTTTGGGGGGGAAAAACTGGGGGAAAATTTTTTTTAAAATTTTTCCCCCAAAAATTGGCCCCGAAAAACCCCCCCTTTTTTTTTTAAAAACCCCCAAAAAATTTAAAAGGGGGGGGAAAAACCTTTTTTTTTTAAAAAATTTTTGGGGGAAAAAAAAAAAAAAAACCCCCCCAAAAAAATTTTCGGGAACAAAAAAAAAATTTTTTTTTTAATTTTTTTAAAAAAAATTTTTTTGGGGTTTTTTTTTTTGGGGTTTTTATTTTTTAAAAAAGGGGGAAATTTTTTTTTTAAAAATTTTTTTTTTTGGGGGGGTTTTTAAAAAAAAAACCCCCCCCAAAAAAAAATAAAAAATTTTTGAATTTTTTTTTTTTTGGGGGGGCCCCCAAAAAAAATTTTTTAAAAAAAACCCTTTTTTTTAAAAAAATTTTTTTTTTTTTTTTTTTTTCCTTTTTGGGGGAAAAAATTTTTTTAAAAAACCCAAAAAAGGGGGGCCCTTTTTTTCCCAACCCCAAAAAATTGGGGTTTTAAAATTTTTTTTTTAAAAAAAAGAAAAAATTTTTTTAAAAAAATTTTTTTTTGGGGGTTTTAAAATAAAAAAAAAAAAAGGGGGAAAACCCCCAAAAAAAATTTTTTTTTTCAAAAAAAATTAATTTTTGGGGGGTTTAACCCCAAAAAAAAAAAATTTAAAAGGGGGGGTTTTTGGGGGAAAAAGGGGGGGGGGAAAAAAAAAAAAGGGGGGTTTTTTTTTGAACCAAAAAAAACCTGAAAAAAAATTTTTCCTTTTTTGGGGAAAAAAAAAAATTTTTAAAAAAAAAAAAAATTTTTTTTTTTTTTTTAAAAAAAAAAAAGGGGAAAATTTTTTTACAAAAAATTTTTAAAAAAAAAACCCCCAAAAAGGAAAATTTTTTTTTTTTTTTTTTAAAAAAGGAAAAAAGGGAGGGGCCCCTTAAAAAAAAATTTTTAAATTTGGGTTTTTTTGGGGAAAATTTTTTTTGGGGGGAAAACCCAATTCCCCCCCCTTTTTTTTGGTTTGGGTTTGGGAAAAATTTTAAATTTTTTTTTAAATTTTAATTTTTTTTTGGGGAACCCCCAAAATTTAAAAAAAATTTTTTTTTAAAAAAATTTTTTGTTTAAAAAAAAATTTTTTTTTTTTTTTTTTAAAAAAAAAAAAATTTTTTTTTCTTTAAAAAAATTTTTTTTTTTTTTTTTTAAAAAAACCCCCAAAACCCCAAAAAATTTTTTTTTTGGGGGGAAACCCCAAAAAAAAAAGGGGTTTTTTTTTGGAAAAAAAAAATTTTTTTTTAAAAAAGGGGGGAAAAAAAAAAAACCCCTTTTTTTTTTGGGGTTTTAGGGGGGGGGGAAAAAAACCAAAAAAAAAGGGGGTTTTTTTTAAAAAAATTTTTGGGGGGGGTTTTTTTTTGGGTTTTGGGAAAGGGGAAAATTTTTTCCCCCTTTTTTTGCGGCCCCCCTTTGGGGGGGGGTTTTTTAAAAACCCCCCCTTTTGAAAAGGGGAAAAAAAAAGGAAAAGGGGGCCCCGGGAAATTTTCCCCCCCCTTTTTTTTTCCCCCCCCCGGGTTTTTTTGCCCCCCCCAAAAAAAATTTTTTTTTTAAATTTTAAAAAAGGGGGGTTTTTGAAAAAGGTGGGAAATTGTTTCCCCCTTTTTTTAACCCCCCAAAACCCCCTTTTTTTTTTTTTTTTTTTTTTTTTCCCCCCCAAAAAAAAACCTTTTGGTTTTTTTTTTTTTTTGGGGGGGGGGGGGTTTTTTTTTTGGGGGGGGAAAAAAAGGGGGGGTTTTAAAATTTTTAAAATTTTTTAAAATTTTTTCCCTTTTTTTTTTTTTTTTTAAAAAATTTAAAAAAATATTTTTGTGTTATTTTTTTTTTTTAAAAATGTTTTTTTTATTTTTTTTTTTTCCCTTTTTTTTTTCCCAAACCTTTATTTTAAGGGGTTTTTAAAAAACCCCGGGGGCCCATTTGGGGTTTTTTAAAAAAAGGGGTCTGGGTTTAAAAAGGGGAAGGGGGCCCCCCGGGGGGGGTTTTTTTAAAAAGGGGAAAAGGGGAAAAAATTTTTTTGGGGAAGGTTTTTTTTAAAAAATTTTTTAAAATTTTTAATAAAATTTTAGACATAAAAATGTGTATTTGGAACAACCACTTTTTTTTTATTTAAAAGTTATTATGAGGGCAAAAGAAGATAAGCAGGATAAAAATGAGGCTTTACGGTTGCTGTAGGGTGGAAATACACATTAGATATATGGGGGTTTCCATATTCCCCTGAGAGGTGTCTAGGGGAAAGTAAGGATCCAGTGTTTCCTGATCCTTTGTTCAGAGGCATTAGGGCATGTCCCCATGGCACGGGTTTGCGGCCGGTTTTTCAGACAGTTTGCTGTTTTGCAGACCGTCAGAAAAACCGCCCGCAAAAGAGCACAACAGGCTCATATGGAAAAACCGTGCAGCAGTCCACACTGCACGGGTTTTCCGCCTGGCAGTTTTTCTGCCTGCGGGCCGCCCAAAAGATATTCAACATGCACATTCTTCCTTCCGGTTTTCAAATACCGGTCTCCTTTGCAAAAACAGGATAGATGATGATTGTCTGATCACTGGTTGTCCCACTGCTTTGACCCCCCACCAGTTTCTAAATCCGGCTATGTACACTATTAGTACTTACTCTTGCTCCCCGGCTATGTACCACCTCTGACATGGAAAATACATGTGGTCATTTATCTGACCAAATATTGGGGTACATACAGAATGGCATTGTGGGTTGCATTTAGCTAATAGCTTTTAAAGCAAACAAGCCCTATAAGTATAAGTGTTTAAATAAATAAATAAATATATATATATATATATATATATATATATATAATATATATATATATATAATATATATATATATATATATAAATAATTTTTTTTTTTTTTTAAATCTTTATTAATTTGTCTTATTTCTTTCAGTTTACCGCCGCATTGTTGAATCAGACGTCGGCGATTCCTTTTATATCCGAACCCATTTCGAGTATGAGAAGGAATCTCCATACGGTCTAAGTTTCAACAAAGGAGAGGTGTTTCGAGTTGTGGATACTCTTTACAATGGGAAGCTGGGATCATGGCTGGCAATTCGGATAGGTAGAAATCATAAGGAAGTGGAAAGAGGAATTATTCCAAATAAGAACAGGTAAAACAAAGTTTATATATGGATGTAGCTGTGTGTGTACAATAATGCACACAATTTACCATGAAATTTAGTAACTATGAATGGCTGAAGTAAAACAACGTACACAGCTGGTGTTAACTGATTGTTCTGCCATCTTTTTACTTGTAGTTTTGAATAAATGTCCCCAGCCAGGGACAGGTAGCATTGATCTGTACTGGGCACTGTAAAAGTTGGTAAAAAATGTTATGACCTAAACCCTGTTTTGTGTCACAAAAACAAGTCCTCCACTTTTTTTTACTTTGTTTAAAGAGGGGGGGGGGGTGGATTTTGATCCAACGTCTTGAGTCGCTAGCCAGATGTAACAAAATTGTCTGGCTAAATGGTTCCTCCTTAGGGCACTGCCAGACCTGGATTTGCAGACCATTTATGCAGGGAAATCTGTAGTTTCAAGTTGTGCAGGATTTTCCTGTGTTTCCTGATTGAAACAGTGTTTCTAAAATTTGCAGTTGCAGATTTGTTTCCTGATCTGCAAATAATCCACCACAAAGTCAGTGCAACAGTGAATCTCATTACAGATTTTAATGGAAAATCCACAATGTACCAGCATTACATATAGATGTGCTGCATTTTTTAATCTGCACGGAAGGTCAGTTATTTTTTGGGGAAATTAGCAGAGGATCTTTTAGTTTTTTCTTTAATGTCACTGTAGCACTACTGATTTTCCACCCACAGAATCACGTTGGAAATTGTGCAGCAAATCCTTCCGGTATAAGAATATCCTTAGTAGCTGGTAATATTCAGTGGCTTTGATAGATTCTTGAGTTTTGGTGATTTTAAGTCCTATGTTTCTATGTGTATGTTGATTTTTTTCTTTCTTTTTTTTTTCTTTCTACCTCCTTACAGAGCTGAACAACTTGCAAGTGTGCAATACACCCTCCCTAAAACAGCTGGTGGTGATCGTGCAGATTTTTGGCGCTTCCGGGGTCTTCGAAGCTCCAAGCGAAATCTCAGGAAAAGCAGGGAAGACCTCTCTGCGCAACCTGTACAGACCAAGTTCCCTGCGTATGAAAGAGTTGTTTTGCGAGAAGGTATTTATTTTTTGCCATTTTTTTTTTTTTTTGGGGGATCGAACAGCTTAATAGACTATATTGAATTCATGATACTGTTTATTTACGGTTGCATTAATCTATTCTGTTGGTTTATTTTCAAACGTAACTTGCATACTCTTGTATACTGGAGATATAAAGGGAAAGGGAAAATGTCTGTTTTTTGTAAGCTTTCCTACTTAAGAGGTTTAATTTGATGCCATCTTCACTTCATGACTTGGGACTGTATTAACCACTAACCCATATTTGATTTAATGGTACATTATAATGCCGGTAAAAAGTTTGGTTGCAGAAAATGGCACTGCGACGCAAAACATTCAAAAAAATATAAAATTTTTTTTTAAGTACTAAGACACAATGAAAGCTCTTCAAACTTGTAATTACAGGAACTGTACTAACCTAAAGAATGTAGATCATTTATACTAAACCGTTAACACCATAAAAACGAAGCCACAGCCAAAACAGTACTATTGCATCTTTTTCTCCAACTCACACAAATGTTTTTGGGTTTTCCAACACATTGTGGTGCGATCAATGGCACCATTAAAAACTTGCCCACATTTCCCACTTAAATATCTGCAAGCAGCCACAACCCCTTCCCCTACTGGCCTACAATAGTTAGCATTGGATGTCTAAATATGTAGCTCCATGCCAAACCTTTGTGGTTCAGGAGCTGTGCTCGTGACATTTGTATTCTTTGTCAGTTGCGGCATAAATGTAACACCCTGGCTGTTAAACCGTTCTCTCCTGTATGGTGCACCTAAGGCCAGGTACCCACAGCGTATAGTGGCATGTACCTGTGCGCGACGTTATCCGCCAGCTGTGGGAAGTACTCAGACTGGCCAAGCGCGTACTTTCCACAGTGCTCTGGCCCTCATTCCCCCTCACTTTTCCGTAGGGTGTAAGTGCCCGAAATAAGTAACAACTAATTTTTTTTCTACGGGTGCACAGTATGCACCGGGGAATATGCTGTGAAATCATAGCATTTAATGAGTGCTATGATTTTATCTCATTTGCGGGGCATACTCCAGGCTCATTGCAGCGCAATTACACTCTGAAGTACACCCCACAAATACGCCATGTGAATACCCCCTAAGGGTTTTCACGAAGCTATGGAGTCATAAGCCCATTAGGTCTATTATGTATGAGAACCTATTTGGCCCCTTTATTGACCGGAATAGATGGGCTGCTTTTCTGTGTTACACTGACAGATGTAATACACTGCAATACAGACGTTTTTAAGCAGTGGCGTGTTTAAGTCTCATAGAAGGGCTAAGCAAAATATACGAAAAAAAAAGCAAAACATGCAAGTTTGGATGTAGAGAAAGACCTGTCGGTCAAGCCCAGCAGGCCAAGGAGCAGCCAGCAGGGTGCTGCCTCTTTGAATTCCCATACATTTCTGTTTGCCTTTAAATTAGGTCTCTAAAACGCTGCATGCAGCATTGTCTCAGGGGATATGAATTCTCCTATGGTTTTGAGTTGCTTTGTTTCAGTTGTTCATAAAGTACTAATATGTCTTAGCACTCATAGGGTAAGTTCACACGGTGTATTGTGGCACGTACTTGTGCGCGCCGCACTACAATGGGTGTTTTAGAAGTACGTGCTGGCCAGCGTGTACTTCTAAAACACTCTGGACATGTCACTTATTTCGCTTAGCGCATAATACGCATCGAGGTAAATGGCAGGTAATCATAGCTCTCAATGAGAGTTTGGTATTACTGTACTCGCGGGGCGTATTGCAGCACAATTGCGCACTGAAGTACGCCTCGCGAAGACACCATGTGAATACACCCATGTGCTGATAATATATAGAGGTTGCAGTTTCAAACTGATCAAAAATTAACACAGCCAATCTGTGAGAAAGAAGGGTGAAACTAGATAAGAGCTTGTTTGTCCTTATACAAGATGGTTACCATAATACAAAGCTAGGTAGTAAACATAAAGCTACATGCCCAATTAACCAGCCAGTATCTGTGTGAAGTGCATGGGGGCAACTGTAAAATGAAGAAATGAGGCTGGGGGAAAATGAAAAAGAGGGTGATAGAGAGGTTGATTAAGGAATGTGAAAAACCTACTTTAAAACATGTGTGTCTAGAATAAACTTTCACTGTTTCGGATACTCTGTAACTGGAGGTTTGACTGACTTTATCATATGTTTGACAGCTGGATTTCTCAGGCCTGTTGTTATCTTTGGTCCCATTGCTGATGTTGCAAGAGAGAAGTTGGCAAGAGAGGAACCGGATATCTACGAGGTGCCCAGGAAGTCCAGTCACTCCCCCTCCAAACCCCTTCATATTTATGTATGCACTTACTGAGTGCATATATGACTTGTTGAATGACTTGTCCCAGCATCATAATTTGTGTGAAAATTAAGCTCTCATAGGCAGGATTCTGTCCCACTGTACCAGCTTGTTGCTATCGTGTTGTTCTTGGGTCTTATAAGACATGTTTATAAGCCTTTTGAATGTCCAATGTTATAGAATTAATGGTTGTTAACCCCTTAACGGCCCTGGACATATGAGTACGTCCCCCGCTACGCTAACACCCGGCGGTTACAGCGCGGGGGGGGTGCCGCCCGCCCTCGCTATTTAAACCTTTAGAAGCCCGTGGCATCGAAAATCAATGAGAAACGGTGCCGTGCACGGTTTCTCACTGTGATCAGGACCCCTGCTGCGAAATCGTGGTGTTCCAATGACTGAACATGGCAGCTGGAAGCCTTGTGAGGGCTTCCATTACTGCCATGTTTGCCATTGCTCCACCTCCGGCCACAATCAGGAAGTGGGGAAACCGCTATCTTGGACCACCCTAATGCATTGTATATACAATGCACTAGGCTGTATAACCGATCGAGCCCCCTAGTGGGGACTAAAGGTTAAAGTAAAAAAAAAAAAATATATATATAATATATATATTATATATATATATATATATATATATATTTTAAAGATTCAAATCGCTCCCCTCTCGCCATTTTACAAATAAAAAAAATAATAGTTACACATATTTGGCATCGCCGCATCCGAAAAAGTCCGATCTATTAAAATATAACATCATTTATCCCGTACGCTGAACACCGTAGAGGCAAAAAAAATTCCAAATTGCAAAATTGCAGTTTTTTGGTCATTTTAGGTCCTATGAAAATTGGAATAAAATTGATCATAAAAGGTCTTATATATTGCAAACTGGTACCAATAAAAAGTAAGTTTCAGCCCGCAGAAAATGCTGCCTCACTCAAGTCCGTAGGTGTTAGTGCAAAAAGTTATTGGTCGCAGAAAATGGCACTGTGGCGCAATTTTTAAAAATAGAAAGTGTTTGGAATTTTTTTTATGACACCAAAACACTGAAACTGTAGATGTTTGGTTTTGCCGGATTCGCATCAACCTGTAGAATACAGATAACCCATCATATTTACCCGAAGATTGAACGCCATAAAAGCATCCGCAAACATGGCTCGAGTAGGGTTTTTTTTTCACAATTTGTCCCACTTGGAATTTTTTTGCGGTTTCCCAGTATATTGCATAGTACAGTGAATAACACCATTAGAAAGTACATCTTGTCCCGCAAAATAAAAGCCCTCATGTGTCTATGTAGGTGGAAACATAAAAAAGTTATGGCTCTGGGAAAAAAAAAACGCAAGTCCTTAAGGGGTTAAAATAATACTGATAACTTGCCATTTTCTTTAGTAGTTATTTTATAAAACTTTCTTAGTTGAAATGACAGGATCTTTCTGATGGAAATGTGTAGTCTTATATTACAGTGTCACTCCATAGAAGCTCTCCCACCCAGTTAGTCATTGTACAGGAAGACATGCTACCATATGGTGGGCAGTACAGTTGCTGATGCCACCATGCGACATCCATCCATTACAATGCATGGGTTCATTTAACTACTAGATCAATCAGCAGAGCTTCAGTGGCGAAACATTTTACATGGCTCTCAATCCAAGGGGAAAATCTCATTGAATGCTGCAGATATTCTGTAATGTCCAGCAATCTATATCCCAGTAATGACAAATATTGCTGGTTGCTCACTGATGTCGTGGCTCCACTAACAACAATTTCTTTTCTTAATGAATCCAAGCAGAATCATTAACGTTTTCAGATTTGACCATCAGAAAAATTTGATGCAAATAAATAGACATTAAAATGTTTTTAAATATGTGCTCCAGATGGACAATTGCATATAATTTCTCTCCAGTTGGCATGTTTTGTCAATAGCTACTCATAAGTTGCAGAGCACAGCTTTGAAGTGAACCTGTTAGATGGTTTATAGTGCTTTGTCCGAGAGCAGGGTGTGGTAGAGGAAGAGAAGTGGAGCGCTTTGATGTATAAGATTATGTGATTTGGAGCAGGATTTCTAAATAAAAAGCAAAAGAAAAAAAACCTGATTGGACCTTTTAAAGGGGTTGTCTCACTACATTGATTCATCTTAGCTCAGTCCTGCTTCAATTTGAGTTCAGAGGCGTGTTTACTGGTTTTCTCTAGGCCACAGGTGTCAAACTGCGGCCCTCCAGCGGTTGGGAAACAAAAACTCCCAACATACATTTGTATCATATATAACAGTGGGCATCATGGAAGTTGTAGTTTCCCAACAGCTGGAGGGCTGCAGTTTGACACCCCTGCTCTAGGCTGCAGTAGAAGCCAGGTCTGTAGCTATAGCAACCAGCACTGGCAGCCTATCAGGTGAGATCAAACAGGTCTGTAGCTAAAGCGACCGGAGTAGCTGATGCAGCCCATACAAGAGGGAATATCTAGGAATAGGTAGGGCACTGTTAATGGACATATATTGCAAAGTGACTTGTTTTTGCAAGATCTTCAACATAAAAAGCAATCACTGTAGTGAGACAACCCCTTTGAGACAGTGGAAGTCCTGCCAACCCCATACAGTGATTAACAGCTTCATCTGTAACAGTGTATGAACAGAGCAAACTACCAATCACTGTATGGGGTAGGGTAAGCAGTGCTTTCAATTTGTTTTAGTCTACTTTTCTTTTTATCAGAAATCCTGCTCCAGATCATATAAACCTACATATTACAGAACTCTGTGTCTCTACCTCTACCATATCCTGCTTTCAAATAGAGTAGCATAAACCACCTGTGAGGTTTCCCTTTAATCTAATAATACTTGTATATCTGGGGTGCTTTGCATGGGAAGATATTGGCAGAAGAGTGACACAAGCACATTTCTACACACATTTGAGATGTGACATTTTTAGGTTTGTGTCATGCAGCCACGTTAAGGTTTCTCCCATTTGTTTAATGGCCCATTATGTTATGGACTGTTGACTCTGCTGCCAGTATTTGTGATTGGAGTCTTGCAAGAGAGACTCCATTCCAAATTGCCATATTAGTTGTAATAAAATAAAACTCAAACAGACAAATTAGAGTTTTAGCAAGATGCCATGTCTGGCTTTTAGCTGCTGTGCCACATAGAAATTGCTGAGGTTAGGCATTTTGTCTTTGCTGGGTTTATGTCATGAACACCTTTTTCTTTAGGAAGTGAACCAAGAGACGCAGGTACTGACCAGCGAAGCTCTGGGATCATTCGTCTTCATACAATCAAGCAGATTATTGACAGGGTGAGTGATTAATACAGTAAGATGTTTTGAGAAATTGGCTGTGCTGGTCATCTATTAAATATTGTAGACAGTTTGACTAGCAGCCATGAAAGATTGATGCATGCTGATTAGGCATTTGAAGTTAGATTTTTGATTAAACATTTTAACTAACCTCACATAGAAATTCAATTAGATTTTTCCGAAGTCTTCACATTACACACATGTGGAACGTTTTCTTATACACCAATCAACCATAACATTAAAACCTGTGGACAGAAGGGGTAAATAAGAGTCTTGTTACAGTGGCACCTGTTAAGGGATGGCGCGTATAAGAGGAGCAAGTAAACGCTCAGCTATCAGTTGTTGTTTTTCCTACTTCCAATATATTAAGTGTAAGAATCTGACCATGAATAATCGAGATCTAGCAATGTAGAGCAGTCCATAAAACAAATCATTCATTGGAACGAACATCTAAAATCCAGGATACACAAATGGAGGTCCACCTTACGCATTTCAAGCCTACCTATGGTTCTTACTCATAGCTATTGATGTGGTGAGTAGGCTCGAAACATGTAAGAAGTTCCTCTGTTTGTTCGTGTATTCTGAATTATAGATGTAAGCTCCAATAAAGGATTTCTTTCACGGACCTCTTCCTATTGCTGGATCTGGATTATTGGTCTTCAGTTATCCCATTGGCTTTTGGTATTTTCCATGTATGGAGAAGGCTTCTGGATTGCATTGAGCTAGCTTTGACCTTTTAGCCGTTGTATAAGGATCTGGGCACCCTTGACAAGGGCCATGAGAGCATCTCCAAACTGGCAGTTCTTATGTAGTGCTCCCGATTTGGTACTTACAAAAGTAGACCATGGAAGGAGACCTGATAGTCCGAATACACTATGGTAAGAAGGTAAACGGAGAGACACAGTCTGATACTCAGAACAAGGTAGGAAACAGCTGGTGTTCACCTGGAAATTTCTATGACAAGTGCCACCCACCTGAACAATATTGCATACAGTACTATGTAAACCACCTCATGGCAACGGTATCCCATAATGCCAGTGTTCTCTTTAGGTTTAACATTCAAGTTCTCTGATTTATCACTTGTCTTTGATCCTCCTAACTTCTAGGCCCTCAAGAATCCGCTGCTAATGCCTTGGTGCCATATACAGTTGGGTCAGTATACATTTGGGCAATGACACAAATTTAGTTTTTTGTACCGGTCTACTGAAACGTATTCAAGTTATAGTTATATAATGGACATAAAGTCTAAACTTTCAGCTTTCTTTTGAGGGTACCCACATTAAAAGTGCATGAAGGGTTTAGGAGTTTCAGCTCCTTAACATGTGCCACCCTGTTTTTAAAGGAACCAATAGTAATTGAACAAGTAATTGTGGTGATTTAATCCCGGCTACTGGTAGGGTACCACAGGGTTCAGTATCGGGCCCTATCCTCTTTAATATTTTCATTAATGATCTTACACATGGATTACACAGTAGATATCGATCTTTGCAGATTATACGAAGTAATCAACACAATAGAGGATAATGTGTTATTACAAAGTGATCTGGATAGGTTGAAGGACTGGGCAGAGAAGTGGCAGATGAGGTTTAACACAGATAAATGCAGGGTTTTGCACATGGGGAGGAAAAATCCATTACATGATTACTTGTTCAATTGAAAAACACTGGGAAAAATGAACATGGAGAAGGACTTGGGGATCCCTATGGACAGTAAACTTAATTGCAGCAGTCAGTGTCAGGCAGCAGCTACCAAGGCAAACAGGATTATGGAGAGTATTAAAGGGGCATAGATGCACATGATGAGAAAATTATTCTCCCATTATACAAGTCATTGGTTAGACCACACATGGAATATTGTGTACAGTTTTGGACACCAGTGCACAGGAAAGACATTGTAGAGCTTGAACAGGTACAAAGGCGGCAACAAAAATAATAAAAGGACTGGGTGGACTACAATACCCAGAAAGATTAGCAAGGTTAGGGTTATTTAGTTTAGAGAAAAGACGGCTTTGGGGGGACATGAGTATATATAAATACATTAAAGGTCAATATAGAGATCTCTCTCAAGATCTGTTTATACCCAGGACAAGGGGGCATCCTCTATGTCTAGAGGAAAGAAAGTTTCTACATAAACAGAGAAAGGAATTCTTTACTGTCAGAGCAGTGAGACTGGAACTCTGCCAGAGGAATCAGAATTGCTGTATTTTGTTCAAAAAGCCTCACAATAGTACCAATAAAAACGTCAACTCATCCCACATAAAACAAGCCCTTAATCCATGTATAGAAAAATGGAAAGGTTATGGCTATCAGACTATGGAGGATAAACTCATTTCTATTGCATAAAAGTAATAAAACTATCAAATTTAAATCATTGCAATTGTACCGACCCGCACAGTAAAGTTATCCTATCATTTATACCACATGGCAAACACTGTAAAATTGAAGCCCAAAAAACAATAGCAGAACTGCGTCCCCCCCTCTCCCCCCTCCGTTTCCATGGCCCGATGCTTAAGAAATTTAAAAACTGTGGAACACCTGTGTGCCCAAAATGCAAAACACACCCCTAGTTGAGATCCATGAGGGGTGTTGAATCCAAAATGGGGTGACAAAGGTTTCACCTGTTCTGGTACTGTGGGGGCTTTGCAAATGCGACATGGCACCCACCAAAATCTGCCTTCCAAAAGCCAAATGGCGATCGCTCCATTGTACACTTCCATGCGCCCAGACAGCAGGTTACACTCAAATAGCGGGTAGTGCCGAACTTGGCAGAAATTGTGTAACAAAGTTTCAGATTATTTTTTTTCCTGGATTCCTTGTAAAAATTAAACATTTTAAGCTAAAATTGCAGTGTTGGGAGAAAGTTATTTATTTATTTTTTAAATTTTCACAGCCTAACACTAAAAAATTAGTGAAACACCTGTGGGGTCAATATACTCACTACACCCCTGTATATATTCCTGAAGGGGTGTAGTTTCCAATATGGGGTCTTTTTAGGGGTGTTGATTAAGTTTTAGCACCTTACTGTGTCTGCATACCTGATATGGCGATTTAAGAAAATAGTAATGAAAATGAGATCCCATAGGCCGGTAGGTGCTAATCCTACTCTGAGGCTTGTATTTGAGCCAAATAGCACACTAGGGCCACATATGGGATATCGCTAAAAACGTCAGAATCTGAGGAATCGATGTTGAGTTTCATTTACCTGGTCACATCTATCATGTTCCAGTGAATAATGGACAAATATTGAAAATCTGTGTAAAAAAAAAAAAAAAAAGGGGAAATTTCACCTCAACTTTGATTTAATTTCTGTGAAATACCTTATGGATTAAAAAACTTCATAAACACTATTTTAAATACTTTAAGGAGTGTAGTTTCTTATATGTAGTCATTTATGGGGGTATCTAACATACAGGCCCCTCAAAACCACGTCAGAACGGACTGGTCTTAAAAAAACGTGAAAAATTATTACTAGATTTCTAAGCCACCTAGTGTAAAAAAAAAAGTGGACATATGGTAGATGCTATTTTGAGTGGAATAAAAATCTGTGTTACGCAGACATTTTTGAATTTTGAAAATGGCAAATTTTTTCCACCTCTTTATGATACTTTTCACAAATAAACAAGGATTGTATGGACAGAAATTTCTTAACTTAAAGCACAATGTATCACGAGAAAACATTCTCTGAATCACATGGATAGGTAAAAAAAAGTTGTTAAAAAGTTATTCTCATATAATGTGTCACATGTCTGGTTTAAAAAATGGGGCTCTGTCAGGAAGGTCCAAATTGGCTGCGGCGGTAAGAGGTTAAAAACAGAGTGGCACATGTTAAGGAGCTGAAACTCCTAAATGCTTGATACAATTTTAATGTGGATACCCTCAAATGAAAGCTGAAAGTCTGGACTTTATGTCCATTACATAACTAAGACTTGAATTTTAGGTAAATGGGTACAAAATACAAAATTTTTTATCGGTGTCCAAATATATATGGAATTAGCTGTATTGCTAAACAACGTAATTTGGCTTGTAAAGGGTATATGTGTCAGTTGTTTTGGTAATGTGAGGTACCTACACATTGTTACGCAGCTTTAATTTTTTTTGATGGATTAGTGTAGTCTAAGTTAGATAATTTGTGTACAGTTCAGCTAACGGCATATAACAGCATCTTAAGCATATGTGGCATAAGTGCCTGGTTGGATCCTGCCTCTGGGATTTAAAAGATTGGGTTCCCATGACCTTTTTAGGAGTAATTTTTTTTAGATGTTTTATAATTTAAATCAATGGAAAGATGGCCACACTTGCATGTAACGCTCTGTTATGAGGTTATGGAAATAACCAAGTAATACTTGATTGACTATCAAAGACAGGATTTTATTTGCCTATTCTGTGGATACACCGTAAATGCTTGATATGGGAATGCCACATCAGTATTACAATACACACTGCTCATCATCAGGTTTAATGAAAACGTACAATGTCACAATATTACTTTATTTTATTCCATTAATTTCCATTAACTGCATTTATTGTCACTGGTTTTCACATCCTACTCTGAGGATTGTGGTTGATGGTTGTAATATTTCAGTAATTAAATTATTACAAACGGCTCAGGTTTAGTCCAGGAATATTTTGTTTGATTGCTTTGGTAGTGCAACCATCTGTACGAAAAGTGTAACCAATTTTATATATTTTTTTTTTCTTAGGATAAACATGCACTTCTTGATGTGACTCCCAATGCTGTAGACCGCCTGAACTATGCACAGTGGTATCCAATAGTAGTGTTCCTTAACCCTGACTCCAAACAGGGTGTGAAAACTATGCGAACGAGGTTGTGCCCTGAATCTCGCAAAAGTGCCAGAAAACTTTTTGAACGTTCACATAAACTACGCAAAAATAATCATCATCTTTTTACAAGTAAGTGAAATGACTATTGTGGTGGTAACATGAGTGATCTTTGACACGTTTTCACTTAAACTGCCCTAACAGTCCTAACTCACCACCATGTTTACACGATTGTCCTGCTGCGACCAGTTGTATTAAAGCCGAAGCTAGCGTAGTAAGGAGGTGTGGGAACATGGCTGAGCTCTTAGGACACATGAGTGATTTATATATTTCTAAATTTTAATTGTAGGATCAGTCAAATAGAATCAGAGAAAAGGAGATAATTATAGGAGGAGCTGGGACACACACTCACACTTTTTATTTATTTTTTTGTGCATTTTTGATCTTCATTGTTCCTCAGAATCCTCCACCTCTTAAATGTGCGAAGATGGAAGATTTATAATCCTACGTCACTGATCATTGATGCGATCATGGTCACGTCCGGCTTTTCTGCTTCAATAATTCTAGTCTGAAACCAGCACCCTGTCTTTACAGCCCTATTCATCCACCTCTCTGCCTGTTTTGCCCATGACAGTTTCCTGTATCTTAAGATCTTTATACTGTGACAACATTTTATATATATATTTTTTTTCTTTTTCCTATTCCAGCTACCATTAATTTAAATTCTATGAATGATGGTTGGTACGGAGGATTGAAGGAAGCTGTTCAGCAACAACAGAACCAGCTGGTTTGGGTCTCAGAAGGCAAAGTAAGACTTATTCTAATTCTTCAGTATATTAGTGCATGAGTTTGTGGCAATGTTTTCAGCATACTCACTAGAATGCAGTGCCTGGAATTCACTCTACGGAAGCTGCAAATGTATGAAGCTGCTAAAATTGCCTTTGATTTAGATGTCATGCACAATACAACTGATACATTTACGTGTATGTTAGCAAGCCAGCGTTCCTATTCCTGTTTAGATTTTGAATACATTAACATCATAATTCAGCAGTGTCCCACAAAACACTTGTGAGAATAAAGGGAAAGAATACTGTATACTGCAGAAAGTTATAAGTTTGCGACATTTACATTAGCAGACAAATTCTAATGGATTTAATAAAGAAACAGTCTAATGTTAACACTAAATAAGAATCCTGGACTTCTCCAGCGGAATTCCAGAGCTCGAATTACTAACCTGGTCTAACTTGGCTTCATTCGGTGCAGGCAGAAGGTGGCACAGATGATGACCTTGATTTGCATGATGATCGTCTGTCCTACCTGTCAGCTCCAGGTAGTGAATACTCAATGTATAGCACGGACAGTAGACACACTTCTGACTATGAAGACACAGACACAGAAGGCGGGGCTTACACGGACCAGGACCTGGATGAGACCCTCAATGATGAAGCCGGGACACCGCCAGAGTCTGCCATTACCCGCTCTTCGGAACCTGTACGTGATGATACATCAGGGATACATCATCAGGACAGCCAAGCTTACCCATCCTATCCACCACAGCCAATTGTCAGAACAGATTCTCCAGGATATAAAAATGTACCTTCACAACAGGTAAGTCTGACTGAACACTTTATGCATGTCATATTGTTTCTTTTACCGTGATCTTCAAATCTTTTTTTTTTTTTCTTCCCCCCTTATATTTGATTTTTGACCATATTTTACTAGGAACCCTAGTGCTTACAAATCTATTTGGGGAGAAACCTCTGTCACTGATGGTTTCATAGTTTTTGACTTTTTGATAGTTGAATTCATCTCTATGGCTTATGAACCTAAATAAGCACTGACCTGTAGAAGTTAATGCATCAAATTCCATCATTCTACTTACAGAAGTGTTTCCTGCTTCTGCACAATATACTTGTGTGCATTGGGATTTATTATTGTATCGTCTTTCATTTTTGTTTTGCTGTGAAAATCTTGTATAATACTGTGTATAATTGCTCATATTGCAGCACTGCTTTACCTCATAGTAATTGAATTTAGTTAAGATTTTTTTTATCTGTCAGTTTAGTGATGCCACAGAACAGATTTTGTTTAGATAAGTAAATTGTCCGAACTGCTGTCTTAACTGAACCTTTAGCTGATCAAGCCAAATCAGCAAATATGGGTATTAAATGAAGTCATTTTGTTTTTTATACTTGCATTGTAATACAGTGAAGTAGATTGCTATAGATATGACACTAGGAATGCCTGGAAAATCTTGGAGGGAACTTTTCACACAATGAGAAGTACATTACTAGGTATACTTAATTTTTTCCTACAGAGAAACAGCTCAACCTGATCAGCGCTTCAAAGCTAATACAAGTCAAGATAATGGTTACTTTATTAACTTTTATTAGTAATTGGACCTTTTAGTTCAATACTGGTCCAGCTCCCACAATTTCACTACTTACCAATATAGAAGATTGAATTGTCAATTGTGTTGCAGTAGTCACATGCCCTTTTACAGCAGTCCTCTATTGGAGGATAGGGCCAAATGACATGTATGCATTCAGCAGGCAGTGGCTTACTCACATACAGGAGTGCGGGCCCATATTCTAGAAGCAGATCATGTAACTGAAATCCTGCACAGCCCCTAATATATTGCCTTAACTAAACCAGTTTATTACATTGCTCATAATGAAATCGCCTAATAATCTGTCATTTACTGGAATCTTTTTATTAACTTGAGAGCGATTCTGGTAACGGATTCTTAGGCCGTTTCTTGAACTGCCGGATACAGATCTCCTGAGATGGCAGATCAGCTTGTGCCATAGCTGTCGGCATATTGTAAGAGGTTACATGTTGTGTACCTGTATTGAGCTGATGGCACCAGGCAAGCAGACATTAAAATATCTCCTTCCCTGTTGGCTACCCACTGCTTTTTTTTGGTTACATTTTGGTTTGTGTAGAGTTGTAATCTTTCAACGCAACCAATTGATTTAAATGTGAAAGTGAAGCGCTAGTGTGAACAATACCTTAAGACAGTGTGTTGCATTTTGTGGGTTTTAATTTTCTTTTGAAAGTGAACAAATTATTTTAAACACTCCACAGAAAGCAGATGCCTTACCTGCTGCCCCTTACCTTTCTCTGCCGTCTGATACAAACACTACAACTTCAACTGCTGCTGTAAATCCTAATGTAAACCTAAATAATATCAGACTGGAGGAACCCAACCCTGCCCCCCTACAGCTCTTACCAAGCACAAGCTGGCCCAATGCGATCACCTAACACTGAGGCAGCTCACATAATGCTAAGAGACCAAGAGCCTTCATCTTTACCTGTCCACATAGATCCTGCAAAGGTACCTGTACTACATTGTTGCACCAGTCTGTTCTACTTCCAGTCATACTTGCATCCAAGATTCTTTCTTTAACACTTTCCTCCTAAACCTTGACGTACTGGGGGTACTGGACAAGCATGTCTTTGCTGATCCAGTCCTTGCAGTAGTAAAGGTAGATAATAAATTAGACTGGAGATTTGAAGCAGTTCACTAGGCTGCATCTAAATCACTGGAATTTAATATGCTTGCATTTTTTCCTTGCACGGCTTTCTAGTACTGCATGCCTTCACTTTCCATTAGCTTAACATGTTCTTTTTTTTTTTTTGGCCAATACACTTTTTTTTCGTACTTTCTACTAGAAGGTCACTATTCTGTTCACATCTAACCTTTTCAATAGCTGGAACTTGTTTCGTAATATCTTTTCAAATCACTATCCCTGCATTATCCTTTTCCAAGAAGCTTGAAAATATTGCATGAAAGCTTCCATCTTGTGGCTGTAGAATTGAATTGATGAATTTGTTTCCAGCCTTACTTATGTGTACTTTTTGTTTTGTTTTTTTTTGCCTTTCTGTAGGTTTACAGAAAAGAGCCATGTACAATGGAAGAGAATCCTAGACCTAATTACTTGATGAAGCAACAAGTAATTGGCCATCAGAGACCAGAGAAAGACACCAACCTGAACTTTGATGCCCTGCCAACCTATGCAGAGAAAGGAATGAACAGAGAGTTTGATCCGTCTTATAGATACGATCCTTCTTCAGATTACGTGGATCAATTCTCGCACAGTTATGATGCACGAATACATAGCGATGACCATGTGCCTACTTATGACGATCAGTGGGGTTATTATGATGATAAGCAGTCCTCATATCCACAGAGGCCACAGTTTGATAGTAAGCTTAGGGACTTTAGTGTTAGGCAACATCAGAAGAAAGTCTTGAGCGCAGCTATTTTCCACAGCAACCTCGTTTCGAGGAGCCACCTCCAGTTGCCTATGACAATCGACCTCGTCCTTCTAAAAATTTGAAAGGACCTCAAATTCATTATGAAGAACCCCCTGCAGCAGAATTTGATATGCCTGTCCGTTACAAGCCAGAGCCTCAAACTTTTCCTTCTGTGCCCACTTCTCGGCCTGCTGAAACAAAACCATATTTTGATCAGCAACCAAGGGGTTATGAGCATAGTCCTTCCCAGGGATTTAATATGAAGCAAGGACAGTATGATATTTCTCCTAGAGTAGAAAACATGCCACCTCCAGCACAGTCAAAGTCAGACCTTCTGCCGAACAGTAACAAACCTTTACCTCCACCAGCTGCTGTGAGTGAGGATGAGGAGGACCCAGCCATGAAACCACAGTCTGTGCTTACAAGAGTAAAGATGTTTGAGACTAAAAGAGCGGTTCCAGGGGATAAAACAAAGGACGTGAATGATTTATCCGTTTTAAAGGTATTGCTTCAACTATTGTTTTTGTTTTCTTGATCTCAAAGTGCATCTGTCTTTGCTTTTTATTGACTCATGTAAGGGATATTTCACATGCATGCACACACACTTTCTTTTTTTAAAAAAAAATTTTTTTAAGGATTTTATCCTCTTACCGACATTTGAGTTACAGGTACAGCATAATACCGGTAAGGGAGTATGGATTGGGCTGACACCTGCCGCTAACAGCAGGGATTGAAACCTGCTCCAATTCCTGCTGTTAAACTATTTAGGTACCGCACCGCTCCTTCCTCCGATCAGCTCTACCACCCACACTGAGATGTTTGGTTACCGATCCATGGTAGCTGGATACCTTATGAAGGCTTCCATAGCCACCATATAAGCACTTATATTACTTCCTTAGGCAGCAAGTAATAGAACTGCCATCTTGGTACACCCTTCTGCATTAAATATATATGTATATATATATAAATGTTTCAAAAGGGTATACACACAACTGCACCCTATAGTGGTCAAGTATCCTAGGGGGACTTAATGACAAAGTAAAATCAAAGCATAACAAATATTAAAAATTCAAAACACTCCCCTCTTGTCATTTAAAAATAAAAAAAAAAGTTAAACATTGCCACGTCTGTAAAAGTCTGATCTGTTGAAGTATAACATTGTTTATCCTGTAAATTGAGCACGGTAGGAGAAGAAAAAGGGTTGGGTCTATTTTGTCCCCAAAAATGTGGAATAAAAAGTGATCAAAAAGTCACCTGTATCTCAAGATGGTACTTATAAAAACTGTACTTCAGCCTGCAAAAAATACATCTTCACTGAGGCCCATAGGTGGAAAAGTACATTTTATTCTGCAAAAGACCAAGGGCCGACATGTAAGAATTCTCATGCTGATAGACCAGTTCTAAATTTCTTTAAGGTAGTATAGACTGCGCCAGAATGTATGAACCTGTTCTTCTGCAGTTCATACATACAGGCGCAGTCTAGTGCCAATACGACAACTCAGGCACCACCTTTAACTTGGTCTGGCTGTTCTAACTGTTCTGCGCCAAAGTTTGGCATCAAAGAATCATAAATGTGTCTACGTCTACTAATGTGGTGCGATGCCCCCAGAATGCCCTGACGTGCTAAAAAGTGTCTTTGGCACGGTACCAAGGCACTTAGCGCCAAAGTTTGGAGTGCACCTGTTCATACATTTATAGAATTGGTCTACTACAGCTTTTTGAGGCAGAATTCTGATGCAGCCCCGTTCATACATGTTGCTCCAAGTCTTTGTAGATAAAATTAAAAAGTTACGGCTTTTGGAAGGCAAAGAAGGAAACAAAATGGAAAGCCAAAAAATTATGACCATTTGGTGGAAAGGGGTTAAATGTTTTTAAAAATTGCACACAAAAAATGAATTTCAAGATTTTTTTTCCAAAATTCTTGTAGCTCCTCAAAGTATAGAGCTCACATGATAGACCATAGTTCCTATATCCTTCGAGGATTTGGTAGATGGGCGACTTTGTTACAATACATTTAATTCAGGACTTGTTTAGTGTAAATTACTAAACAGAAATGGAAATCATAGTCCAGGATATATTTATCCTATGGTTGTTCAGTCAATACTCAAAAGAATATTGTGGATAGATGCAGTTTAAGGACTATATAAATGCCTATTGCTGCCTGTAGCGCATAGGTTACTCAGCGCACCGGAAGGTCACACAACAGATTTTATTACATACGTTATGTACTTTTGGCCCCGTGTGCTACTTATATTAACTTTAGAGTGTTGGAAGACCAGAAAAATGCAGAGAATGCTTTTTTTTTTTTTTTTTTATATACAACTTCATAGCATTTGAACTAAATTGTCAATACACAAGGGTCAAAGAGTAAATTCATTGCTGGAAGTGCAGTAATTCATGATTACCTTACTAGATAAAATGGGGAAGAAAGTCGTATACTGTTTGTATTCACTTGTAAGGTTAAGTTTTTATCATAGTTGAATTATGCTTTTTGTATGTTTTTATTAGACCAATTAACACAGTGTGCAATTCATATGGTTAGCTAAATAGCTGTTCATTTCTATCTTTCTGTTTTTGTTTTTTTTAATCTTGTACAGTAGTTAATTATTGAATTAAAGTGTTACAGATCTTGTAGAATGATTTGCTGTTACATTTTCTTTTAAGGCCCCTGAAGTTGCACCCAAACCAATAACTGTACCAGTAACTGCTTCGAAAGCCGCTCCACTGCCTCATTATGATTCAGAAAAAGCAACCTATAGGTAAGAGAGTCTGTTTGTTTTATAGTGATTTCATATTTATAGACACCCAATTGAAAGCCTACAATTAAGCATCAGCAATCCTTATCCTAAGCTAATGGGGTTGTTCCCTTCTCAAACATTTATGGTGTATTGATAGGATATGTCATAAATGTCTGATCAGTGTGGCTCCCATATTGGACCGTAGCTTGAAACTGCCACAGACCAGAACTAAGAGTATCATACAAGCATGACTTACATTCTTGTTCTGCATAGTGAGGTTCTGGGCCTGTTCTCAAGATAGTTGCAGGTCCCAGTGAAGGGACCTGATGCCATCAGGCATTTATGTCCTATCCGATCGATATGCCATGAATGTCCGAGATGGAAACAGCTCTTCAAAGCCTAAAGGGGGACCAGGAAAAATTGAGTTCTTAGATTCTAAAACCGTTATTTTGCAAGTGTCCTTAGGCATTAATTGATCTGCATTTGTTTCTTTTGCTTGTGCTATTGTTTCCTATGTGATTTACAAGATGCCTGGAAGGCTCATTTAGCAGGTAATTAAAGTGTGTATGGTGTGTAAAACATTAACGAACTACTGTTTTGTTTAGAGTTATACAGGTGCGCATCCTGCATACCCTGTTTCCCCGAAAATAAGACAGCGTCTTATATTAATTTTTGCTCCTAAAGATGCACTATGTATTTTTTTCAGGGGATGTCTTATTTTTCCACAAATAAATTATAGCATGCTATACTAGTGTGTGTGTGTGTGTGGTGTGTGTATGTGTGTATATATATATATATATATATATATATATATATATATATATTATATATATAAAATAAAATAATATATATATCTTAAAGTTTAGAGTCACAAACCATAGGATATATGTATGTAAAGGACATTATATGGCAGCTGCAGTGACTTATCTCAAAGGATGGTAAATGTGACATGCTGGGACTTGTAGAACTAGAAGTTCCAGCATGCCCCATCAGCCATCCTGTGAGATGTGTGTGTGTGTGTGTGTACATCCCCCCCCCCCCCCCCGCCCGCCCCCCGTTCCTCACTTGTACACTCTCCTGTCCTGGGATGTTCGGGACCTGTGGTGAAATCACAGTCTCATGACCTCCTTGCACAGGTCCTTCAACACTCAGGTGCTACAACATTATGTCCCAGGGCTGTTTCTCGGGGTGAGAGGGGCTTGGGAACACCCGTCTCACCCTCCTCCACATTCTCTCTGCCCACCCTTAGGGACAGCCCTGTGTATGGGGAGCTGCAGCAATGATTTCCGCTATGTCTTATTTTTGCGGGATGCCTTATATTAGGGAATTCAACAAAATCTCTGCTATATCTTTCGGGGGTGTCTTATTTTCGGGGATGTTTAGAGCCTAACCAACTTCATTGTCCTTTTAAAAAAAAAAATAAATTAAAAAAAAAAAAATATATATTTTATTTTTATATTTATTTATTTATTTTTTTAAGAAAATTTGTGTGGTAAGCAATTTCTTGCAAAATGTTTTATTGCTTTTCTTTAGAGTACCTGAACCGCAAAAACCTCAAATGAAGCCACCAGAGGATATTGTACGTTCCAATAACTACGATCCTGAGGAAGATGAAGAGTACTACCGGAAGCAGTTGTCTTACTTTGACCGTAGAAGCTTTGACAAACCCACTCCATCTCTGTCTGCAAACATCCTTCCCGAGCCTGCTAAACCTGGACAATCTCCCGAGCCCAATTAGCTTTAAAAGTACCCCCCCCAGTGTTTTTACATGCCCGCCCCTTGTCTCTCTGTGACCTCTTCATTGCCCCCCCCCCACATCCTGCCCTTTGCAAATGAAAAAAACATAGCCCCTTCTTTTGTGACAGTGTAAATTGTGACTCTGTTCTGACTTGTGTGCTGGGAAGTTGGGGCTTTCTTTAAGGTCTTGAAACTCACTGAGTTTTTTAAAAGAAAACGTAACTTTCAAAGGGGTATGGGGTACTATAATTTCTTTTTTGCCTTTTGACCAAAAACATCCCCATACCCATTGGTTTAAATTTATAATTTTTTGTTCGATCCATTTCCAGTTGGCCCAAATTTTAATATGAATTTTTTCGACGACAACTTCTGATTTCCAAAATTTCAATTTTGATTTCTAGATCTTAAATGAACATGACTGCAGAAACAGTGTCCATATTTAATCTGTGGTAGTCTTTGTGATACATTGTACACTGCAGTGTATATTCAAAGCCCTGCTAGACTAACTCTTTAAATATTGTTTAATTTCTGGGAAAAGGGCTTTAAAAAAAGATTAACCCGTGAACCGGTAACCAAAAATAACCCTTTCAACTACCGGGTGTGGCTTCTTTTGCAGGCTGATTTTGACATGTCTTTAATGGCTGTAAAATTTCAATTTTCTCTTTTAGGAAAGGGTTTTGCCCTTAACACTTCATTCCCAAGGCATTGGGGCTTCATATTTTAAGGGGCCCAATCGAAAGGAAACTTTGGACTAAATAAATTTGCACTTTAAAAAGTGGGCGTTGGGGGCTTTCCATTTAAAAGCCTTTGAAAGGGAATTTTTTTGGGACTATGTGGGTGCATAGTATACATTTTCACATTTAAACTTTGTGGATTAAATATTGAGTGCAGACGATTGTGGTGTGCCGAAGATTGTTTGTAACACAAAATTCTCTGTCATAGAGCAACTTGGCCTTCTAATACATATTTACTGTATTTTTAGTTTTTTCTTCTTAACCTGAACATAAATGGTTAGTTAAATTTCAGTTCCCTTTTGGGTTTGATTAGTGGGCTTAAATTTTTTTACATTGAAAATGGTTTCCTTACGAGGCCCCTTTTTTCCAGCGAGGTCTAAAACATAGTGGTGTTTGAAAGTTAATACTTTTTTCTTCTTTTTTTTTTTTTTACTTATCTTCTGTCTTTTGTGGCTATGTATCGTCATTGTATCTTGCTTCCTTGAATTCTGAGAAGTGGAAATGACTTCTTACTTTAGCTGTGATGACCTTTACGCAAATCACTTCCCACATCAATATTTCAGCAGTATTTAATGGTGGAGAGTATTTGTGTATACATGTGGTGATTTGCGGCTTGGTCCCCCTTTGATAAATTTTTTGGGGCATCACTTTAGTTTGATGTTGGGGGGGGGGGGACTTGCCCTTTTTGGCGGAGGTTTTTTTTTTCCCAAATAAAAGCATCCGCTTCCAGAGTGGATGTTTATTTCTATGAGAAAAGCTCTCTGGCACCAGAATGTTTTTATGGACAAAAGAATTTGAAAACCGGGTTTTCCCCGCCCCTTTCTTGTCCCGGTCTTCAGAAAAAAAAAGTTGTGACCCCCACTAGTCAGCCCATGCTGGTGAAATCGACTTTTATCAAATGTGTGTGGCAAACTTAAAGGGGTTTTGCCACAAAGTAAAATTGACGTGGGAAGTTTGAAAATTAAATAACAAACATTTTCACCATTCATCATTATTAAAAATTCTGCACCATTTTTATCTCAGCTGCTCCTTTAGTGATCCATTGTTTACAGCTCATCTCCAGGGGATACAACCAGGGCTGAGGGCTCCTCAGTCCTGGTTGCAGATGCTCAGACATCACCTCTCTTCTCAGGCAGCTACTGAGTGTTCAACCCCAGGTGCTGTCATTCTACTCCTGTCCTCTGTACTCCTTAGTAATTAGTCAAACAGTGCAAATAAAAAAAAATGATACCTCAATGAGGTCTGTGCATTGATTTAAAAAAGGAAAAAAAATCCACAGGTTAAGTTCCTGCAGGGATTTAAACCCAAGGACCCTTGGCTGTAAAGCGAAATTTTCCCTTGGTACGGTACTACTTAAAAGTTCCTACACATAAACAGCCCTTTTTTTTGATAGAGAGGGGAAAAAGGCATGGTGATGCATCCTGCTGAGTACTGATTACTTTTCCAAAAACAAAAAGCCCCCTTCTGAGCACTGAGAGCTGGATGCAGTAGGTATGAAATGAGATTGTGGCAAAACCCTTTAAACCTGTCCGGACAGAACATTTTTCTAGAAACCTACTAGCATTTCTACTGTAGCTTTTGGGCTTGTAGATACCATAAGGCCAGATAGACGGGGCCCCTAATCTTTTAGCTATAATTTTTCTTTTGGGTGTTGTGAACGGGGCCAAAAGTTAGTTGCCAAAGAGTGACTATCTTATACCCAGTCGGGGCCCTTGGGTAAAAAGACAGAGAATTTTGTTTGGTAGGCCCCCATTCACTCTTGTTTTCGCCCCTGTAGGGGGATTCATTGGGGTAAAAATGTATCTGAATGATCGGTCAAAAGACAGTTGGGCTAGGTTTGTTTTTGCCCAACCCTATACGCTGGTGCATCGGGACAAGGTGAAATCGAGTCCTTTTTGCTACTTTCCCTTCTAGTTTTTGTTACCTGCAGGTGCTTTTTTCCTCGTTTCCACAAACAGGACAAGAAATTGATGGGAATGTGGTTTTGTGGTTTTGGTTTTTTGGTTCTTACTGGTTTGCGGTATAGAAAAAGAACGCACCTTGTGCAGTGAGAAAAGGCCTTAAAGGGAACCTGTACTTAGGTTGTCCCCCCTTGCTGGGGGCACCCAAGGGTGTCAGCCTGTGCTCCAGCACTGGTCCCTTTTTTAAAAGATGCAGCGTTTTAGAGCATTTTCCCTTAAAATTTTTTTCATGAAAGGTTTTTGCTCCCCCCAAAGGCTGCTCCGCCCCTGACGTTATTAACAATTTTTTCCCTTTTTTAAAAGTAATGGGTTTTGTCATTTGGGGGAGGGGGGGGGACTGCCTAGGGGGCGGGGTTTAAAAAAATCTGACACTCAAAGGACTTTTAAAGACTCTTTGGCTAAAAAACTGCAGTTTGAGCTTAAAAATAACGAAAATACGGGCATCTTACAGAATAAGGGGCACAGGTGGAAAAGCATGCTAAACCTTTGTTCGGGTCCTCAGCAAGGGGGCCCAAAAAAAACTAGTGAAGGTTCTCTTTAAGTAAGATAGCCAGAGCTTTTCATTTTTGGGTTTTAAAAAAATTTAAAGCACAGAAAGCTTCTTGGTACACGTATGATAAAACCTCTGAATTCCCCTTGTTTCTATTGAAAAAAAAGAATTAATTCCCCAGTTTTTGGGTTTTTTTTTTAGAACTTTTGTCCAAGTCAGCTACATTGTAAAAATTAGAAAAAAAAGTGAAAAGACAAAAATTTTGGGGGCAGCAACAAATTTACTGGGGCCTTCAATGTTTTGTGTGTAAAAAGGGGGAAACCCAAAGTTTGGTACTTTTTGTCTGTTTTCTTTTGCTTAATGATGTATTAACACATTGGGCTCATTGCAAATCTGTCAAACCTCTAGAATGTCTGTTACCCTAGCAACGATCGGTTAAAGGGTTTTTCCACGGTTATTTTGGAGGCTTTCGCGCGTATGCGCTTATTACTCGGGGGAAAAAGGCCCCTAATTGGTAATCCATTGCTTTAGAGAAAATAAGGGTTCCCTCTTCTCCCTGCTGTCATAGATTATATTGTATGTGGGGGGAGTAAGGCATTCAGTTACTTGGGCGATTGCGCCGTGAGTAATGCATGTTTTCCCTATTGGGGGGGCCAGCGCGACTCCCAAATCACCCGGGGGGATTGCGGCGCCCCTTTTCAAACCGCATTACCCGTTTGAATATAGCCCCAAGAAAGGAACGTTGAGTCTGGTTGTAGGGGTTTTTGGTAGATAGTTTTTAGAAATGAGGCCAGCTTTCTTTAGAAAACTGTATAAATAAAACCCCCTTCACTCTCCTGTGACGTTTCAATGGTGTTTTGTTTTTGTTTGTTTTTTTTGCAATCTTCTATCTCTTTTGCTGTCTTGTTTAATAGAAAGCTGTTTTGAATAGGAAATTGTCACTCTACGTGATAGATTTTCTGTAAGTATTTCTCAAAAGAAAAAAAAAAAAACTTGTAAAAGGAAAGATTTTGCTAAAAATTTTAATTTCCCTTTTTTTTTCATTCTTCGTCTTTTTCGCTTTGCCACCGTTTGATTTCTGGTCTTTTTTCACTAGCTATGACTATTGAAAGGAAAATCAAGTGGTA